>CAKNXH010054668.1:38512-56747 GCA_932178445.1 Andricus quercusramuli
ATATATATATATATATATACAGTATGTCCCAGACTCAAGCGTCCGTACTTATATGGCTGTAAAAAAATGAATCGAAAATTCCCTTTCCAAAATTCAGTTGAAGTTTTAGTTTTTGAGTTATTAAATATTTAAGTTGATCCAATCAGGAGTTCGGGATAAACAATCGTGCGTACGTGAGCGTGAGTCCAACGTAGTGTGTTGACTGCTGATCTCACCTCGCTAACTCCACCTCGGCGCTCGCTTCAGTACATTGCGTTAGGCCAAAGATATTTAAACTCACGCTCACGTACGCATGACTGTTTATACCGCGCTCCTGATTGGTCCAGCTTAAATATCTAACAACACGAAAATTAAAACTTCAACTGATTTTTGGAAAAGGAATTTTCGATTTATTTTTTTTATTTTTATGCAGCTATATAAGTCCGGACACTTGAGTCTGGAATACAATTCCTAGAAAATGTTGTTTACTTCCTGAAGCGTTAAAGAAATTGAATAAAGTTAGGCATGTGAGAAACCCCAATTTTTCGGAGGTCAGGTTTTTGAAGAATGCAATTTTTGGGTTTATATTCATAACTCAAAATAAATGATAAATATAAAACATGTTTCGATATACATTACTAAATGATGAATATAAAATATGTTTCAATATACATTACTAAATAAGAATAAAAGCATTTAGCAGTTTCTTCTCGAAATAGAAGATAGTTTCAGAATTTGTATCCACAAGCAAAGATTTCAAAGTGATGCCTTATAGATTTGCAAGTAATTTATATTTTCCTAAAGGATCATACGAGGAAGCTGAAACACGATTACAATCTTTAAAAACCGAAGAATATACGTTTACTAATGAGAGCGATGTGACGCAAGAAGAAAAGGCTGCCAACGCCGTGCGTAAAATAAAACAAAGTAAGCTGAAACTTAGCGCTGAGACGGAAGCTGCTATGCACAGAGTTTCAGATTTCAACTCTGACACTGAAATCGATCGGGTAATGCCAAAGACTGGAAGGGAAACCGGAAGAGATCTCGTATTGCGGCGACCGATGGTAGTGACAACAGTGATGGTGATGGAGGTTTGCGATCTTAAATTTTCACACGCATGTAGATACAAATATATCTATCAATATCTTGTAAGAAAATTTAATATTTGTTATTATCTTACCAACAAAAAATATAATAAAATTGATTCCGTGAGTGAGTGGCATCTGCTCTTTTTAAAATTGGAACCCACATAATTTAAATTTATTACAACACCAATTGATCCCGGCCAGGCCACGGACAGGCAGCGTGGCCATATCCCGGCATTGTTTCATGGCCGGACGCTGGCTAGCGCAGCGTGACGATACTGGCCGGATTCCGACCAGAAAACCTGGCCACAGCCCGACTTAATGTCGGGCTCTCCGGCCGGCTCCCGAATTAAAGCCGGGCTCTCCAGCCGGGGACTGGCCAGCCCCAGACTCAAATTTCCACCCGGGTGTATAAGAAAAATTTATTTCAAATACTAAGGATACGTTAAACTATGCTTTACCTCTAATGTGTGATAAAAATAAAGGTGCTTATTGATTCAGTGAATATATTCATATATGAAAGACCCAATAAGCATCCTTATACACCAAAAAAGCATCTTCATTAAAAAAAATGTGTAAAATGGTTTACATAACAATATATAAGTGATTTAATGTACAAGAAGGCTAATTTACAACGGAAAATATATCTTAGGTATTCATGTATACAATATTAATTTTTTATATCTGCAAAAAGTCTTTACATATTAAAATTAACCTTCGACATTGACTTTTCAACTAATTACAGAAATATATATGAATTCCAATTTAGTACGTATAAGTCACAGGGAAAGAAAAATTCAATTTAATTAATTAGGACCCGATAAACTATGCTTCAATTCTAATGTGTGATGAACATAAAGGTATTTATTGGGTCGGTGAATATATTTATATATAAAAGACCCAATAAGCACCATTATATACAAAAAACATTTTTAGTTTAAAGAATGCTTAAAAGTTTTCTACACAACATAAAAGTGATGTACGGTTCAAGAAAGCTAATTTACAATGGAAAATATATCTGAGGTATTAATATATACAATATTGATTTTTTTATCAGCAAAAAAAATTTTCATATTAAAATTAACCCTTTACATAGTATTTTCAACTAATCACAGAAATATCTATGTGCTCTAATTTAGTACGCATAACTCACAGTAAAAGGAAAAGTCAATTTAAATACTTAGGACCCGATAAACTACGCGTCACCTCTAATGTTTGATGAAAATAAAGGTGCTTATTGGGTCGGCAATATATTTACATATAAGAGACCCAATAAGCCCAGCTGAAAATTCCTGTACAGGAACCTCGGAGGATCCTGTTCATGCCCCTGTACACGAACCTTTACAGGTAATCCTGACGGTTCCTGCACTGAGAAACCCTTGTTTGTATTTCTTGTTAAAAATCACACTAGATTTTACTATCTGAACTTTGCAATGAGGGGCAAAAAGCAAATTTTAATAATATTTACTAACCTCAATAGTAACTCGTAGCTACTTAAAGAGTTATAAAATATATTGGAATAAAAGTTAAAGCAATTGCATTTATTGTAAAAGACATTTGAAGTATTTATTAACCTCTGTAGTAAAACTGCAAGTCTGCACTATTTACTATTTTTGATAGGAGAAAATAGTAAATTTGTTGGATTAATATCTGTAGAAGATAACAGTATTTACAAAGTACTGTAGTAAAATTATGCGCAGGGACCGTGCGCACCGAATTACTAACTGGTTAGCAAAATATGCTACAGTGGGAATAGTAAAAAAAAAACACGTGTTGCTAACTTTCACACAAGCCTACCTACACACATGTTCTACATTTAACGCATAATTCACATTTATTTAAATTAAGAATTGACAACATTAGAAATTACATATATGTATATATTCTTAAAAGATAGTATTATATTATAAAGCTGAAACAGAAAAAAATCGGGTTAGAAGAAAACGAAGCTGGCGGGAATCGAACACGCGTCTCCGGGACAGCAGTCGGGCGATGATCCATCTACCTATAAGACATTTTGAGACTCAGAATCTAATTCATTTAATCTTTAATTGATTAATATTCATGATATTTTTATAATTTTAAACAACAAAATTTTTAATGTAATTAAAATAAGTAAATATTTTCTTTTTAAATTACGTTTTTTTGCGGATTTTGCATTGAAACATAAATTAGATGTCATTTTCGCAACCTAAAAATATGATCGGTGATCGACACACGTCGGATGCACTCGGCTGCGCTCGGTCCAAGGCTCGATACCGTCTGCTAAATCAGTTAGTAATATTTGGGACCAATTTTAATAATTGGTATTAACCTTTCTTACAAAAAGTAGAAAATGTCCATAATACACATCGTGTTCCTACAGACAATAGTAATTTCTTCTACATATTTAGTATGTTATGTTATTTAAAATACTTATTAATTTTATTCTTTTTGTACAATTTATTAATTTCTCTACTAATTTTTCCTACATCGGATTTTACTACAGAAAATAGTAAGGATTGCTATTATCAAATAGGAAATCTTCTTATAAAAATAGTATAACTTATTATTTATGTATTGAAATGTCGAAATTTAAGCATTTTGCCCCCATTTGCTATCCGTTTTAGTAATTTTTCTAACCTACAGTTTCTCAGTGTGTGCAGGAATTTGGCGAAGGAAACTGTACATGATCCTGCAAAGGAACCTGCACCGACAAAGGAACCTTTGAATGATCCTGTACAGATACCTGTACAAAACGTGTATAGGATCCTCTTCAGAAGGCCGTCAAAGGAACCCTTGGAAGGATCCCGTCCAGAAGCACGTATAGTGAAGGAACCTGTACAGGACCATTCAAAGGTTAACCTGTATAAAGGTTCCTTTGCAGGATCGTGTACAGGAACACGTGCAATATCCTCCGAGGTTCCTGTACAGGAATTTTCAGCTGGGAGCACCCTTATATATATATGTATATATATATATATATATATATATATATATATATATATATAAATATATCTTTTTAATAGAAAATGTGTAAACATTTTTCACATGACAAAATAAAAGTGTGGTACGGTTCAAGAAAGCTAATTTACAACGGAAAATATATCTGAGATATTAATGTACACAATATTGATTTTTTATATCTGTAAAAAAATTTACTTATTAAAACTAACCCTTTACTTAGGCTTTTGAACTAATTACAGGAATATCGATGAACTCTAATTTAGCGCGTATAAGTCACAGTAAAAGAAAAGGTAAATTTAAATACTTAGGACCCAATAAACTACGCTTTACACTCTAATGTGTGATGAAGATAAAGGTGCTTATTGAGTTGGACTATATATTAATATATAAAAACCCCAATAAGCACTGTTATATACCAAAAAAATCTGCCCGCTGCGCGGGCACATTCTCATTGCGCCCTCCGCGCGCAGCTCGCTTCGTTCGCAAGTTTGAGCGCGCCCAGGGCGCGCGACTGTTGGATCTCGCGCTTCGCGCTCGATCATATATTTATCTCGCGCTTTACGCTCGATTCCTCTAGATCTTTGTACTTCGTGTTCGACTTCGATGGAAAGAAAAAGTTTATTTCCAAATATTAGAAAATTATGAAAACCTCTACATATGAAGTGATTGTTAAATTTTTTTTTATTTTAGACTGAAAAGGAAATTTATTTACTCAAGGTTCTATCGACCTTAAGGAACACATTCTCATCCAGATACTTGCGCTTCGCGATTTGTATTTGATTTCAAATCAAGAATAATTATATAAATTAGGCGACAAATTTTATTAGTTAAAATGTTATTTTAGATTTTCCGTTTTTCAAAAAAGTTATTTTTTCATTTTGAATATATTCTTACAACAAAAATTGATTTTTCCAAAGTTTTCCAAAAATTTGATTTCTTTTACTGTCAATGTTATTTTCACGAATAAAATAAAAACTACGCATCCTATCGAAACATAATGGATAACAAATTTGTACCTCTTCTTTGAATGAACAAATGTTGTCTCCGTCATGTTTTTCGTAGCTTGTGTTATTCCTCTAAAAATTTATTTTTTCTATTTTCAATGCTGTTTTTTATGAATAAAACAAAAACTACGCGTCATATCAAAAAGTGAATAATAACAAATTTTTAGATCTTTTTTAGGTGCATAATTTTGGTCCAGTCATCTTTTGTCGTATCTTGCATAGTTTCACAGCAAAATGGAATTTTTGATTTCTCATTATTTTGTTGTGCGATCAGAATTTAAATTTTTTATTTTTTGAAAAATTCAAAAAATTGTCATGAAAATATTATAAGCTGTTCAAAAATCAACGTTTTTCTTCTTTTGACTTTTTTTCATAACGTGCGTTTTTCGGCTTAAAATGTTCATTTTCGTTTGTTTTTTGGAATTTTGAAAATGCTTTAACTCTGGTAATTTTTTTTTTTATCTGAAAAAGTCATTAGGATATTTTTTTCCTCTTTTTGCTTACTACTAATAACCGTCCATAGAATTTCCAAATCTTCAAAAAAAGTGTTCTCAACAATTTTCAAAATGTGCTCACTTTTTGAATTTTCATCCGAAATAGCTGGTTAACGATCTTGTTCTTTCTTTTTAGGTCCTAAAAAAGTGTGCCAAAGAACAACCCAATCTGAATATTTTTTCGAAAGTTATCGTGCCTACAGACAGACAGACAGACTACAGACAGACACCTTGGTAAAAACCTTTTTTTCTAGCTCAGGGGGTCTCAAAACGTGGAGATTTGATGAAAACCGACCAAGTCAAATTTTACATAAAACCAATACCTTCTCATTAGAATGAGAATGTAAAAACATCTTGGTTCAAAAAAATATTCTAAAATGATTTCCATAACCATATAAAAGTGATGTTATGTACAAGAAGGCTTATTTACAATGGAGGATATATCTTAGGTATTAATGTATACAATATTAATTTTTTATATCAGCAGACAATCTTTACATATTTAAATTAACCCTTGACATAGACTTTTCAACTGATTACAGGAATAACTATGGTATGATATTTGGTATATTTGGTATAATTTGGTATAAGCCACTGTAGACAAAAATTTAATTTAAATACTTAGGACCCGATAAACTACGCTTCACTTCTAATGTGTGATGAACATAAAGGTGCTTAATGGGTCAGTGAACATATTTCCTATAGATGAAAACTCGTAATTTCATGGAGAAAGAATTTCTGGTAACTATAGTAAGTCATAGGGTGACCTCTATATTTTAAAATTGAAACTAACAGAATTAAAAAAGTAGATTACTCATTTTATCGATCGCCCATAATTATTTCAATTTCTTTATTTTTACTATTACTTTCAATGTAAGTTGTTATTAAAGATATTATATCTTTGCTTGTTATGACTGACTTTGTCAACGCACGGCATAAAATAAAATTTATTCCAGTGATTTTTCTACATTTTTAATCCAGGCGCAGATGTTCTTTATCAGGCTATATGCGCGTTATATTTCTGTCACGAAGAAATAGTATACTATTCCTTCCTGACTATATAGTCTACTCGATGAGATTAGATGAATGAAGATATAGTCTCAGTTCGTGACGCTACTGATTGATTTTTTATTACATTCTCATTCTAATGAGAAGGTATTCGTTTTATGTAAAATTTGACTTGGTCGGTTTTCATCAAATCTCCACGTTTTGAGACCCCCTGAGCTAGAAAAAAAGGTTTTTAGCAAGGTGTCTGTCTGTCTGTAGTCTGTCTGTCTGTCTCTCTGTCTGTAGGCACGATAACTTTCGAAAAAATAATCAGATTGGGTTGTGCTTTGGCACACTTTTTTAGGGCCTAAAAAGAAAGAACAAGTTCGTTAACCAACTATTTTGGATAAAAATTCAAAAAGTGAGCACATTTTGAAAATTTTTGAGACCATGTTTTTCAAAGTTCAAAAATTCTATGTACGGCTATTCATAGTACTCCAAAACTCGAACAATTTATCCTAATGACTTTTTCGGATAAAAAAAAATTACCAGAGTTATAGCATTTTCAAAATTACAAAAAACAAACGTAAATGAATATCTTATGCCGAAAAACGCACGATATGGAAAAAAGTCAAGAGAAAGAAAATGTTTCTTTTTGAACACCCTACAATATTTTCGTAACAACTTTTTGAATTTTTTGAAAAATCAAAAATACAAATTTTGATCACACAAAAAAATAATGAAAAATCAATAATTTTTTTTTTGCTGTCAAACTATGCAAGATACGGCCAAAGATGAATGGAAAAAAATTATGCACCCAAAAGTGATCTACAAATTTGTCATTATTCACTTTTTGATATGATGCGTAGTTTTTATTTTATTCGTAAAAGACAGCATTGGAAATAGTAACATTAAATTTTTAGACGAATAACACAAGCTACGAGAAAAATGACAGAGAAAAAATTTGTTCATCCAAAGAAGAGGTACAAATTTGTTATAAATCGTGTTCTAATAGGATGCGTAGTTTTTGTTTTATTCGTGACTTTTTCATTTCTATCATACGGTGCACAGAAGCGAGCGTGGAACGCAAGGTTCAAATGATTTCCAAATCACATCTCGAGCGCGAAGCGCGAGTGTCTGGATGAGAATGTGTTCCTCAAGGTCGATAGAACCTTGAGTAAATAAAGTTCCATTTCATTCTAAAATAAAAACAAATTTAACAATCACTTCACATGTAGAGGTTTTGATAATTTTATAATATTTTCAAATAAACTTTTTCTTTCCATCAAAGTCGAACACGAAGTTCAAAAATCTAGAGAAACCGAGTGTAAAGCGCGATTTAAATACGTCCGAGCGCGTAGCGCGAGGTGAATATATAATCGAGCGCGAAGCGCGAGATAAATATATGATCGAGCGCGAAGCGCGAGATCCAACAGTCGCGCGCCCTAGGCGCGCTCAAACTTGCGAGCGAAGCGAGCCGCGCGCGAACCGCGACTGTATATGAATTACATTTTCAAAATGATATGTACATATATATTTAACAACATTTTTAAATTATTTTTAAAGCTTACTATTGAATTAAAGGTATAGAAATTCAATTTTTAAACAAAAAATATATATATATAATGTGAAAACTACTTGAATGTTTCAATGAAACTAATTGTTTAATGCTTTTTACATTGTGAATTGATTAATTAATTATTAACTGATTCTATTGAAACTTAAATTTTCCGGAATTAGTTTAAAAGGTTGTTGATAATTGAAATTGTCAGAAATGAGAGCTCGAATTTAAAAAAAAAATGTAAATTAAAAATTATTTGAATGTTTCAATGAAAATCATAGATTAGTGCTTTAATGGGTATCTGAATTTAATTTCCAGAATTATATCTAAATACTATGTTTAAATTTCTTCAGAAATTAGTACAAAAAGTTATTAATAATTCAAATTTTCAGAAATGAAATTTCATGTTTAAAAAATATAAAGTAAAAATTATTTGAATGTTTTAATGGAAATAATAGTTGTATGCTTTTTACGTTGTAAACAGTTTAATTAATTATTGGTTGATTAATTTTGTCGAAAATTTTAAATTAAATAAAGATTGAATTTGATTTTTTTTCAATTAAGTAACATAAATTAAGTATTTACACGAATGTTATGTAATTGAATATTTTCTATTATTATTATAATAAAGGTTTACTTTTTCTTTAAAATACCTTTAATGCAGTTATATAATCTTTGCAAATACTTGTGACGTTGTAAAAAGACTATCTGAATTTAATTTTCAAGATTATATGTACATATATTTTAATTTTATTTTATAATTAGTTTAAAAGGTACGTAATGAATTGAATGTATAGAAATGAAATTTCAAATTGAAAGGAGAATATAATGTAAAAATGATTCGAATGTTTTAATGAAAATAATTGTGTCATGCTTCTTATGTTATGAACTGACTCATTAATTATAAATTGATTCTATTTAAACTTAAATTTTCTGGAATTAGTTTAAAAGGTTATCGATAACTTATACTATCAGAAATGATAGGTAAAATTTGAGAAAAAAAAAATATATATATATATAAAGTAAAACTTATTGGAATTTGTCATTGAAAATGATAGATTAATGATTAAATGAGTATCTGAATTTAATTTTCAAAATTATATCTAAATACTATGTTTTTTGTTTAAAAATTAGTATTAAAGTTAATAATAATTCTGACTTTCAGATATGAAATTTCATGTTTAAAAAATATAAAGTAAAAATTATTTGAATGTTTCAATGGAAATAATAGTTTGATGCTTTTTATGTTGTAAACAGTTTACTTAATTTTTGGTCGATTAATTTTGTCAAAAACTTCAAATTGCATAGGAATTGAATTGAATTTTTTTTTTTAATTAAGTAACATAAATTGGTTATTTACACGGAGGTTATGTAATTGAATATTGGTTATTATTATTATAATAGAAGTTTACTTTTTCTTTAAACTACCTTTTTTGCAATTATATAATCTTTTCAAATACTTGTGACGTTGTGAAATAACTCTATCTGAATTCAATTTTCAAGATTATGTGTACATATATTTTTTTCAATTAGTTTAAAAGGTTAGTAATGAATTGAGTGTATAGAAATGAAATTTCAAATTGAAAGGAGAATATAATGTAAAAATTATTTGAATGTTTTAATGTAAATAATTGTGTAATGCTTTTTATGTTATGAACAGTTTATTATTGGCTGATTACTTTTGTTGAATACTTCAAATTAAATAAAGATTGAATTTGAATTTTTTTTTCAATTCAGTAACATAAATTGATTATTTACACGAAGGTTATGTAATTAAATATTGGTTATTATTCTTATAATAAAGGTTTACTTTTTCTTTAAAATACCTTTATTGCAATTATATGTATATTTAATCTCTCCCTTTTACGGGTTTGAGGGCCTCCGCTCCCTGTACATATCTTTACATTTCATCCTTAGTCTAACTTATTCGCTGCTTATATTCTAAATCTTCGCCTTACATGATAACAGTCATATTAATACTATTATTCTTAACTTTCTACAAATCTAAGCATGAGCGACCTTCCAGGGCTTCCGTTTTCTCTTACCATCAATTGCATTTTCAACGATTTAAAATTTACCATTTTTCTAGTGACTTTCCTTCACAGAGGATTACCTGTTTGGCTCTGCCCTGTTCCCTTGCTTTCTCTTATTTCTTCCAGCTTTTTCATCCACATCACTCCCTGTCCATTACCATCCAAGATCCATCTCACACACTCATCCACACTCAACTGTCCATCTTCCTCTCCTGTACACCTCTCTAACACATGTGCCCATGACTCCACCTCGTATCCACATACTCTGCACAAATTATCCTCTTCATCCATCCAATATCTACAAGATCTCACTCCTTCCCCCATTCTAAACCGTACCACCCTATTCCATTTGTCTTCCTTTTTCATCTTTTGCAAATATTCTGGTTCCGTCAACCCTTTGACCATCATATACCATCTATTGTACTTCGAATCCATAATCTTTCTCCATCTCTCTTCTCCTTGTCTTACTAATAGCTCTAATTCTATGTTCTGCCAATCCAGAACCCCTTCCTGCATATCACAAACATTCCTCATTTTTGTCCTTTCTTCCTCCCATTTCGAGTTTCCCAAATTTCCTCTCGTCTCCTTGTTCCGAACTTCGTCCAAGCATACTTGTGCTATCCTGCTCCCCTCCCCCCTTTTCAGTTTCTCTTCAAACCTCCAGGCTCTCTTAATTTGTCTCGTTACCATTTTCTCCCTTCCTAGTTCTTCCCTCAACATGTATCCTGGGCAACTCCAACTAACCCCCATTACCCATCTCAGAAATCTCTCATGCATACTTTCCACTTTCCTATGTTCTTTCCATCCCCAGACTTCTACCCCATAACCCAATACCGCCCATACCAACGCATCAAACAACCAGACCCTCATTCTCCAATCGTCCTTGAACTTCCTCTTTCCTATACCCCATACTTGGCCCATTACTTTGCTCGCACATTCGATTCTCTTCCTCACCTGCACCTCGCTTCCCCCTCCTGCCTCAAACCAGAAACCTAGGTAACAGAACTCCTCCACAGTTTCCACTGTTTGTCCGTTCATCTTCCAACCGTAACCTATTTTGGTCTTTCTCTTTCTGAAGCACATCACCTTGGTCTTCCCTACGTTCACCGTCAGTTCTTTTGCTCGTACATATTCTTCGAAAATTTTTATCATTAGGTTCATACCCTTCTCATCGTCTGCTAATAGAACTACGTCGTCCGCGTATGCTAGAGAGTACAGTTTGCTATTACCCAGAATCGTCCCCCCTTTCCCTTTCTCCTTTAGCTTCTCCTCTAAGTCTGCCAGCAGCATATTAAAGAGCAGCGGACTCAACGGGCACCCTTGCCTAAGACCTCTTTCTGTCCAGAAAACCTCCCCTTTTTTCCCCCCTATCTTCACCCTAATCCTGGTTTCAGTAAAAATTTCCTTTATCCTCTTCACTAACCCTTCCTCTATTCCCTTCTCTTTCATTGCCTGCCATAGAACTTTTCTATTCACTGAGTCAAAAGCTGCTTTAAAATCTACGAACAAGGCTACTAATTTCCCTTTTTTTCTCCCTAAGTTTCTGTTAACCAAGTAGTTGAGTACGTAAATGTTATCTATTGTTCCCATCCCTTTTCTAAATCCCGTCTGATTGTGTGGGATACTTTGTTTCTCTTCTATCTGACTCTCCAACCTTTTTCTTAGAATTTCCGTGTATATTTTATAACCCACTGGCATGAGGGTGATCCCTCTGTACTCTTCTACCTTCTTACCATCCCCTTTCTTGACAAGCGGTACCACCAGCCCTGTCCTCCACTCCTCCGGCCACCCTTCTCCTTTCCAGACCTTGTTGCAGATCTTCCACATCCCTTCCCTAGTCCCTTCTCCTCCATACTTTATCGCTTCGTTCTCCATACCATCCTCTCCTGTAGCCTTGCTTCTTTTTAGTCTATCTATCGCCTCATTCACTTCTTCTCTTGTTATTTCGTTCACTTCCTCCCTTTCTCCCTGGACTGTCTTTCTATTTTCCCCTTCGATCCTATTTTGTTCTCCCCCTAGCAAACCCTTAAAATAATCCGTCCATTCATCCATTTCTATTTCTTCATTCACGCCCTTCCTTCCTCCTCTTTCCCTGTTTATCACATCCCACACCCTACCTTCTTTGATTGCTTTTTCTACTTCTTCCTTGTATTTCTCCTTTCCTTTTTGCTTTTTCCCTTCCAGCATCCTCTCATGTTCTCTTTTTCTCATGTTGTACTCCGCCTTCTCTATTTCTCCTTTCCTCCATTTTCTTACAGACTCTTTCATTCTCTCCTTACTCTCCCTGCATTCCTCATCCCACCAGCCTCTCTTTCCCTTTTCTCTTCCTTCTTTCGCACCTATCTCATCCCTTACCTTCTCAATCGACCCTTTCAACCTCTCAATCAACACGTCTACTTCCTCCTCCTTCTCATATCTAACATTCTCCTTTTCCATTTTTTGTTCAAACACTTTTAATTTATCTACCCCCCAGTCTCCCATTTTCGCGTTCCTTTCCCCCCTCTTTCCTTTCTCTCTCTACCGCGCTTGTGGACGCCACCTTTCAGTGTCGCTATTACTGGGAAGTGCTCGGACCCTATCTCATTCCCCACCTTCATACTGCATATCATATTCCTCATTCTTTCTTCCGCCAGGATGTAGTCTATAACCGTCTCTCCCTTACCTACAAATGTGATCTCTCCCTTCTCATCTCCTTTCATATTGCCATTACATATGAACCATCCTGTTTCTCCTATTACTTCTAGTAACCTCCTCCCCTCCCTGTCTATCTCCCTATGTTTGGAGCTCCTTATATAGGCCTCCTCTTCTTCATCCCAAGTCCCTCCCCCTTGCTCGCCAGTCCAAGCATTCAAGTCACCTCCTATCAGAACCAACTCTTCCTTCTTTTCCTCCATCCACCTCCTCATTTCTCTCCAACCTTCCTCTTCCCCTCTTCTTCTATATACACAAACCACCGCTATTTTGACTTTTCCAATTACAATCCTTCTTACCATTGTTCCATCCTTTTCCTCTCTATCCTCCTCTGTTCTCCCTTTTACTGCCAGTTCTTTTCTCACCCCCGAGACCATGCCGCCCATCCCTCTACCTTTAACGTGTTCCTTTCTCGATTCTTGCATTGTCCACACATACCCTTTAGGTAGCATCCTTTTCATCCCCTTCCAATCCTTCTCATCTGCCCATGTTTCACTCATCATAATCACATCCCATTTTTCTAACTCCCGCCAAAATCCTTCATTCTTGTTCTTCAAGCCTGACACATTCCAGAAAGCTATTTTTACGTTTTTCCCATCCCTTCCCTCTCCTATCCTCCTTACTTTTCTTCCGCCTTGCTTTTTGGAAACCCCTCTGTTTGCTCGCTAACATCTTTTGTATCTTCCTTTTTTCTACCTTTCTCAACTCTTTTTTCCTTCTTCCTTATTTCTTCTGATTCCTCGTCCCAGAACCATTCCTCTCCATTTATCCATAATCTGTCTCTCCCTATCCATACCCTGTGCCCCTTTTTCCTCTCTATCCATGCCCTCTGGTCTATTTTATTTTTATTTTTTAATTGGCTTAAAAGGTTAGTAATGACTTGAATGTATAGAAATAAAATTTAAAGGAGAATATAATATAAAAATGATTTGAATGTTTAATGAATATAATGGTGTAATGCTTTTTATGTTATGAACTGATTAATTAATTATTAAATGATTCTATTAAAACTCACATTTTCTGGGATTAGTTTGAAAGGGTTATTAATAATTTAAATTGTCAGAAATGAGAGTTCAAGTTTGAAAAAAAAAGTAAAAATTATTTAATGTTTCAATGAAAATTATAGGTTGATGCTTGAATGAGTATCTTAATTTAATTTTAAAAATTATATCAGAATACTATGTTTAAATTTTTTCAAAATTAGTATAAAAAGTTATTAATAATTCCAATTTTCAGAAATGAAATTTCATTTTTTTTAAATATAAAGTACAAATTATTTGAGTATTTCAATAAAAATAGTGGTTTAATTCTTTTAATGTTGTAAACAGTTTAATTATTATTGGTCGATTAATTTAGTTAAAAAACTTTAAATTAAATAAAGATTTAATTAAATTTTTTTTTCAATTATGTAGAATACATTGATTATTTACTTGAAGGTTATGTAATTGGATATTGGTTATTAGTTTTATAATAAAAGTTTACTTTTTCTTCAAAATACCTCCATTGCAATTATATAATCTTTTCAAACGCTTGTGAGGTTGTGAAATGACTGTATATGAATTAAATTTTCAAAATGATATGAACATATATATTAAAAATTTTTTTTAAATTATTTTTAAAGCTTACTATTCAATTAAAGGTATATAAATGCAATTTGAAACAAAAAACATATATATCTACTGTGAAAACTACTTGAATATTTCAATGAAACTAATTGTTTAATGCATTTCACATTGTGAACTGATTAATTAATTATTAACTGATTCTATTGAAACTTAAATTTTATGGAATTAGTTTAAAAGGTTGTTGATAATTCAAATTGTCAGAAATAAGAGTTCGAATTTTAAAACAAAATATAAAGTAAACATTATTTGAATGTTCCAATGAAAATTATAGATTAATGCTTAAATGAGTATCTGAATTTAATTTTCAAAATTATATCTAAATACGATGTTTAAATTTGTTTAAAAATTATTATTGAGGTTAATAATAATTACAATTTTTAGATATGAAATTTCATGTTTAAAAAATATAAAGTAGAAATTATTTAAATGTTTCAATGTAAATAATAGTTTGATGCTTTTTATGTTGTAAACAGTTTAATTACTGTTGGTCGATTAATTTTGTCAGAAACTTCAAATTGCAAAGGAATTGAATTTAATTTTTTTTTCATTCAAGTAACATAAATGGATTATTTACACAAAGGTTATGTAATTGAATATTGGTTATTATTATCATAATAAAGGTTTACTTTTTCTTTAAAATACCTTTATTGCAATTATATAATCTTTTCAAATACTTGTGAGGTTGTGAAATAACTCTATCTGAATTCAATTTTCAAGATTATATGTACATATATTTTTTTTTCAATTCCTTTAAAAGGTTGGTAATAAGTTAAATGTATAGAAATGGAATTTCAAATTAAAAGGAGAATATAATGTAAAAATTATTCGAATGTTTTAATCTAAATAATTGTGTAATTCTTTTTATATTATGAACTGATTAATTATTTATTAACTGATTTTATTAGAAATTAAATTTTTTGGAATTAGTGTGAAAGGTTGTTGATAATTCAAATTGTCAGAAATGGGAGTTCGAATTTGAAAAAAATATATATAAAGTAAAAATTATTTGAATGTTTCGATGAAAATTATAGATTAATGCTTAAATGAGTATCTGAATTAAATTTGCAAAATCATATCTGAATACTATGTTTAAATATTTTTGAAAATTAGTATAAAAAGTTATTAATCATTCCAATTTTCAGAATGTTTAAAAAATATTGAGTAAAAATTATTTGAATATTCCAATGAAAATAGTAGTTTCATGCCTTGTATGTTGTGAACAGTTTAATTAATTATTGGTCGATTAATTTTGTTAGAAACTTTGAATTAAATAAAGATTGAATTAATTTTTTTTTTCAATCAAGTCACAAAAATTGATTATTTACTTGAAGGTTATGTAAATGGATACTGGTTATTATTGTTATAATTAAAATTTACATTTTCTTCAAAATACCTGTGTTGCAATTATATAATCTTTTCAAATGCTTGTGACGTTGTGAAATGACTCCATTTGAATTCATTTTTCAAGATTATATGTACATATACTTTAGTTCTTTTTTATTAGTTTAAAAGGTTAGTAATACATTAAATGTACAGAAATGAAATTTCAAATTTGAAGGAGAAGATAATCTAGAAATAATTTGAATGTTTCAATGAAAATAATTGTGTAATGCTTTTCATGTTATGAACTGGTTAATTAATTATTAACTGATTCCATTGAAACTCATATTTTCTGTAATTAGTTTCGAGGGTTGTTAATAAGTCAAATATTCAGAAATGAAAGTTCAAATTAAAGGAAATATATAAAGTAAAAATTATGTGAATGTTTTAATAAAAGTTATAGTTTAATGCTTCTTATTTTTTGAACTGATGAGTTGTGTGATCAAAAAAAAAAAGAGGAGGAAAATAAAAGGTTTGAAGAAGAAGCGGAGACGGCTAGGACGTATGAAGAGGTTTGGAAGGTGGTAAATAAAGAGAGATGAAGAAGGAAAAGAATAAATCAGGATATTGAGATGGTAGAATGGAAAAATATTTAATTTGATTACTAGGAGGGGTAGAGAGGAAAGTTAGGAAAGGAGGAAAATATGGTAGGGAAACAAATGAGGAGGACATTACAAGGGAGGAAATAGTCAAGGTATTAGGGATGATGAAAGATGGAAAGGCACATGGTATAGATGATATTCCAAATGAATTACGGAAATATGGGGGGACAGAATTAAAGAAATGGGCATGGATAATGGGCAATAGAGTATGGAGAGGAGAGGGGTGGCCAGAGTTATGGGAAGAAGGACAAGTGATAACAATAGTGGAGACAGGCAAATGGGAGGAGGTTAATGATTATAGAGGAGTGACATTAATGCCAACACTATATAAAGTATATGTGACTGTTTTATCGGAGAGTTTAAAAAAGAAGTTATGGAGAAAAAGATTGAGCCACCCAATCAGACAGGAATTTGAAAAGGGATAGGAGTGATCGACGATATATATGTTCTGAACTATTGAGTGAATAGGAGAATTAAAAGGGAGAAAGGGGCAATGATAGCAATATTTGTGGACCCAACGGCGGCGCTTGACTCATTAGACCGTGGTGAGATAGAAAACGTTATGGTGAAAAAGGGGATACGAGAGGGATTAACAAAGAGAGTATCGGAAATTTTTAGAGAGAAAAAATGCAAGCTGAAAGTAGGAGAGCAAGTATGAGAAAAAGAAGGTTTCAAAAAAATTTTGAGAAGGAGAATGTGGTTATTTGATACGCTGGTATGGCCGGTATTAGGTTACGGAGCAGAGATATGGGCATGGGAAGAAAGGAAAGAGATTGAGAGTTTACATGAAAGGTATACAAGGTGGACGCTAGGGTTAGACGGGAGGGCGCTGGGAATATATGGTGAGAGAAGAAACGCAAAGGGATAAATTAAGTACTAGAGCGGAAAAGAGGGCATGGAATCTTGAGACTAAGCTGTGTGAGGGAAAGAAAGGGGAGTTAGCGAGAAAGTGTTTAATGGTGGTAGAAGAGAGGACAGGGAGGGCGATGGAATTAACGAGATTGGAAGAAGAAAGCAGGGAGTTCTTTAAGGCTAGAGAGATAGATTACGTGACTGGAGTCAACTATGAAGAAGTGGAAAAAAGGGAGAGAGAAAGACAATTAATAGAAAGATGGGGGATGATTGAGGAATCAAAATATAATATATGGTATAAGATGCTAAAAAAGTAAGAAGTACAAAAGTATTTAGAAGAGGGATGGGGAGAGAAAGGATGGACCAGAATAGCAAGATTGAGATTGTGAAACAAGGTAGGGGCAAGTATGTATGGGAAAAAGAAACATAACAGGAAGTGCAGAATTTGCGAATAGGAAGAGGAAACATGAGAACATGTATGGGAAGGATGTAGGAGAGGAATGCAACATAAAGGAAGCTGGCAAGAGAATGTGGTAATGATTCTAGGGGAAGATGGTTTGGGGGAAGAGTGGATGAAGGAATTAAAGAGAGGTAGGGGAGCAAGTGAGAAAGAATGAAGTCCCTCAGGGAAAACATTATGAATAAAGAAACAGTACATCCATTCCAATTACGCATTGTCCGCCAATGTTTGCGGTGTTGCGAAATAATTATTTGAATTTAATTTTCAGAATTATATGTGAATGTTTTAATTTTTCCTGAAATTACTATAAAAGGTTACTTATAAATCGAATTTTCATAAATAAAAGTGTAAACTAAAAAAAATGTGAAGTAAAAATTGTTTGAATGCCTGAATGCAAATTATAGTTGAATGCTTTTTATGTTGTCAACAGATGAATGAATCATTAGCTGATCAATTTTTTTCAATATTAAATTACATAAAGATTTTACTTTTATAATTATTATTATTATTATACCATTAAGCCTTTTCCCTTCCGG
>CAKNXH010054669.1:2763-15964 GCA_932178445.1 Andricus quercusramuli
TTATCAAATTTGAAAATTTTTAATTTGTATTTGAAATACTGTTTTAGCATGTTTGAAAATATTCTGTTGAAATTAATTTTTGAAAATACAGATTTTGGTGTTGGAAAGAAAACTGAAATCTTTTCTGGATGAAAATTCAACTATTTGTTTGAAATTTCATTTATTTTTTAAAATTGAAAATTCATTTGTTCTGAGAGAAATTTCATCTTTCTTGGATGAAAATGCAACTGTTTGGTTGAAATTTGTTGAGAATTATGTTTGTCGAAAATTTAACTATTTCGTAGAAAATTTACTTTTTGTTCAAAATTCATATTTTGGTGTTAAAAAATAATCTGGAGATCAAATTTCATCTTTTCCGGATAAAAATTCAGATATTTGGTGGAGAATTCAACTATTATGTTGAAAATTCATTTGTTTTGGTTGAAAAAATTCGTCTTTTTGTGTGAAAAATTCAATTCTATTTGTCGAAACTTATTTTTTGTTAAAAAATTTATATCTTGATCTGAGTCTTTTCTGAATGAAAATTCAACTATTAAAAAAAATTGTTTTCTTGTTAAATAACAATGCATCTGTTTTAAGAAAAATTCATCTTTTTGGATAAAAATGACATTATTGGGTGGAGAATTCAACAATTTTGTTAAAAATTCATCCCTTTTGGGTAAAAAATCTTTTTTATTTGGAAAATTCCATTTTTCTCTTCGAAGCTTATTTCTTGGTAAAAAATTCATATTTTGATCGTGGAAAAAAACTTTTTCAACCGAAAATTCAACTATTTTTTTTCAATTTATCTTTTTGATTTATAAATCAATCAATTATAAATCAAGAGAAAAATCGTTTTTTAGCTTGAAGGTTCAAAAATTTAGGTAGCATTTTCTTTCTTTATTAAAAAATTTTTCTTTTTCCAAAATTCATCTTTTTGGGTTTGAAGAACTTTTTTTCGATATAAATTTCATGTTTCCATAAATAAAAATTATTATTTTTTTTTTGTGTGTTCTTAATTAACGATTATCCACTGTAGACTGCGTTATCCACTGTAGGAAGGTTCCCCCTTCTCGAGTCTTTAGAAATATTAAGTTTTGAAATAAATTTTTGCATGACGAACTCTCTTGAATATAAATCCACACATATAAAGGTAAATTTTTTATACACATGTAATGCCCTCTTTGGACGAATGTCTATGCATAAAACTGCTCTCAAACTTCTTCTATACTAGTTTTGGCCGAGACCGGACTACTTTAATGGAGTTTCCAAAGCAAAAATTCTCGAGTTTTATAGGGTACTTTGGGGGCCAAGCGGACACGCTGAGGGCTTGTACCAGAATTTCATTCAGATAAATGCGAGAAAAGAAATGAATTTCGTTGCGATATAACGCACACTTGCTTTATTGCAGTCTCTGGCGCTAGGGGTTAATTTTATAACTTCTGCGTGAATGAACTCGTTTATAAAAGAACTTTTCTCTCCTCAAATAAATTTCTTGTATCAACTTTCTACCTTCCGTTCCAAGACTGATAAAATACTCATTTCAGTTTCACATTTTCACTGCACCTCTACAAAAAAAAATGATTGTAATTGGCAATAATTTGTATTTTATTGCGGCAATTATAATATCTAATTCATTTATACTGGCTTCCTTTGATACTAATGGACCCATGGGACTGGCTTTATATGATGACTTTGTGAAGCTCTTCACCTGGGGTGATTGCTACAGAGATTGATCCGCGACCTGGGTCTGAGCAGTGGAAATCTATACCCACTCCCACTTAGACCGCCTCGTAGACTTCCTTTTCTCACGTGCGTGTACTTTTTCGATTTGAGAGAATACAAAATAAAAATTTCTAATGATAATTTATTTAATTCTTTTTCAGGATTTTATTGTTATAATTTTCCTAAGATTCTTAAAAAAATTCAGACGGATTTTTGAGGATTTGGTACAATGTCAAATCGAAATTTCATCAAAAAAATTTATTTTCAATTTAATAGTTAAATTTGTAACCAAATGTAATAGTTATTATTTAAGTCACAAAATATTTTCAACCAAATAGTTGAATCCTCAACGGAAAAAAATTTATTTTCCACCAAAAGATGAATTTTTGCAAAAGAGAATTTATTTTCTCTCAAAAAAGACGAATTTTCAACAAAATAGTTACATTTTCAACCGAAAATCCATTTTTCATTTAAGTAATGAATCTTCAAAAAAAAAATAAATAAAAATAATAATTTTTAACAGAATAGTTTAATTTTTAACCAAGTATTTGAATTTTCAATCAAAAAAATAAATTGTGAACGAGAAATCCAACAGTGGCGATGTCAGTACAAAAGCGACCAAATTTAAACAAAATAGTGAAATTCTCAACAAAATCATATTTTTTTAACCAAAAATAGTTGTATTTTCAACCACAAAAAAATGGAATTTTTTCCAAAAGTGATGAATTTACAAACCAAAAAGACGAATGAATTTTTAATAAAGTATTTAAATTTCTTTGAATTTAAAAAATAAAATTCAACGAAATTGGTAAATTTTTAAACAAATAGTTTAACTTTTAACCATAAAGATTAATTCTTAACCAAAACGACGAATTTTCAACAAAGGAAACTAATTTTATACTAAATACGATAAATTTCCATCCAAAAATGGAATAATTAAATTTTTAGTTAAAAAAATTAATTTTGGAAGAAAAAAAAGGATTTTCAAAAAAATATTTGAGTTTGCAAACAATATAATAAATTTGAAGAAAAGTTGTTAAATTTTCAATCAAATAGTTAAATTTTCAATCAGGAGGATTTTTAATTTCTGCCAAAAAAGATAAATTTACTGAAAAAATAGGAATTTTCAACCTAAACTGAAAAAGTTAAATTTTCAGCAAAAAAAAAAAAAAAAACTTTAATTTAAAGAAATGATTTTTGACCAATTAGTTCAATTTTCAAAACATAAAATAAGATTTTAACCAAGTATTTTTACGTTCAACCAAAAGGTAGAATTTTAAAACAAAAAAGTTGAATTTTCAATGGAAAATTGAATTTTCGACTAAAAACGATCAATTTTCAGCCTAAAATGGAATAATTGAATTTTCAATTCAAAAAATTAATTTTCGTAGAAAAAAAGGATTTTCAACAAAATAGTCAAGTCTTCAACCAATATAATAAATTTGAATTAAAGTAATTAAATTTTCAATCGAATAGTTGAATTTTCAATTCAAAAATTAATTTTCATACAAAAATAAAGTTTTTTCAACTGAATAGTTCAATTTTCAGCCAATTGGATGATTTTTCATCCAAGTGTTTTTAGATTTCAATCAAGGAATTGAATTTTTAATAAAAATAATATATTTTCTAATAAAAAGAGATGTATGTACAACAACAAAAAAAACGAATTTTCAACCAATAAAGATTTTTCAGCCAAGACAGGAAAAATGGCCAAAGAAATTGTTGAACATTCAAGCCAAAAGACAGCATTCTCAATCAGAAAAAATTAATTTTCAATGAAATACAAAATAAAAATTTCGAATAATAATTTATTTAATTCTTTTTCAGGATTTTATTTTTATAATTTTTCTGAGATTTTTGAGAAAATTCAGACGGATTTTTGAAGATTTCATACATGTCAAAAATTGTTCGAATATAATTTCCCTAAGTTTCCTGAGAAAATTCAAAAAGATTTTTGAAGATTTTTAGATACATGAAATCTAAACTTCAAAAAAAATTTAATTTTTAACCAAATAGGTAATTTTTTAACCTAATAAGATAAATTCTCGACGAGAAACATAACTGATATTTCAACCAAAAATATTTTAATTTTGAAAAAAAAAAATTTATTTCTTAAAAAAAATTCCGAGAAAATAGATGAACCCACAACCAAAAAAAGATTTTATTTTTTCGAAAGGAGACCAATTTTCTACAAAACTGTTGAATTTTGTAAACAGAAAATATGAATTTACAAGAAGAAAAATAATTTTTTTTTAAACAATGAAATTATCATCCAATTAGTTGGATTTTCAAACATATAGTTAAATTTTCAATCGAATAGATGAATTTTCTACCAAGAAGATTGACTTTTACTGAGGAAGAACAAAGTTTAATCGAAATAGTTACATCAACCAAAGAGATGAATTTTGAACTAAAATGATGAATCTTGAACCAAAAAAAAATTTTTTTTAACAATATAGCTCAACTTTCATCCAGTAATTGAAATTTCAACAAAAAATAGATCAGTTGATGTTTAAATCAAAAAAAGATTTTAATTTTAAATTAAAAACAGTTCAGTTGATCAAAAATGCAAATTTTAAAGCAAATACTTGTATCCTTAAACACAATGGGTAATTCTAGTAAAAAATTTTGAGGGATGAATAAAGCCCTTTGAGTTTTATATCAACTTTCATGGATTTTTTATAATACATGTGTGACGTGGAACGAAGAAACCAATTTTGAGTTATAATAAAAAATTTGGATTTTTCTTAATACATATGTTACGTGGAACGAAGAAACTAGCCTTAGGACTTGATTTTTGTGTTCTAAGGTTAGTTTCTTCGTTCCACGTCACACATAGTGATAAATCAATAAAACTAGCTGTGAATTCGATTTCGAGTGTTTCCACTTTGTTTGTATTTATAATTATATGGTGCTCATTTCACGAGCACTTTGCTTCCCGTTAGCAAATGTATTTGCTTCCTAATACAAAAAATGTTTTCAATACAAATAAAAATCAGACAAATCAAATCTTGCGTTCGAAATAATAATTTTTTGAGCTGGAAAAGGGAAAGGACAAGTTCTGACGCACCCTATCCCTTTCCCAGCTTTATGATTTCTTTACAAAAATTGTCATAATATTACTCTATTTGAAAATTTATGATCAAAAAGTCTTTTCTATTCATGCATCAACTTTAAATTATGTCGATGAAAAAAGTTTTTCTGTTTGAAACTGATGATTCAGTTATTATAAATGAGCAGAACTTCCCTAATCTTCAATAAAGTGTATTATTATTATTATAGATTAATCGATTTGCCTCGAATCAAGTGATTTTTTCCGTTCTTGCATCAATTTTGAATTATGTTACTGAAAAAAGTTTTACTATGAAAAACCGTATTTACAAATATTCTGCAATTTCACAATTTCCATACTCTTCAATAAAATGTATTAATATTATAGGTCAATCGATTCGTCTCGAATCAACACATCTTTTCTGTTCTTGCATGAACCTTAAATTATGTTAATGAAAAAAGTTTTACTATAAAAAAGCGATTTTCAAAATATATAAATTACCATAACTTTCCTACAATTTGATAAAATGCATTAAAATTATAGGTGAATCGATTCGTTTCGAACCAAGGAATCTTTTACATTCTTGCATCAACTCTGAATTATGCTAGTGAAAAAAAGTTTTACTATAAAAAACCCATTTTCAATATATATAAATTACCATAACTTCCCTACTCTTCAATAAAATGTATTAATACTATAGGTCAGTCGATTCGTCCCGAACCAAGGAATCTTGTACATTGTTGCATCAACTTCGAATTATGCGAATGAAAAAAGTTTTACTATAAAAAACCGTATTTTCAATTATTATGCATTACCATAGCTTCCTTACTCTTCAATAACATTTATTATTATTATAGGTCAATCGATTCGACTCGAATCAACACATCTTTTCTATTCTTGCATGAACCTTAAATTATGTTAATGAAAAAACTTTTACTATAAAAAACCGATTT
Organism: Andricus quercusramuli; assembly: GCA_932178445.1. Taxonomy (NCBI): domain Eukaryota; kingdom Metazoa; phylum Arthropoda; class Insecta; order Hymenoptera; family Cynipidae; genus Andricus; species Andricus quercusramuli. The sequence continues at coordinate 8,473 of CAKNXH010054669.1, forward strand.
TAAAAACATATAAATTACCATAACTGCCCTACTCTTTGATAAAATGCATTATTATTGATGGTCAATCGATTCATTTCGAACACAGGAATCTTTTATGTTCTTGCAACAACTCTGAATTATGCTAATGAAAAAAGTTTTACTATAAAAAACCGATTTTTAAAATATTATTGAGTGCTAGAAAAAAAATGCAATAAATATTTTTTGAAATCCTTCGGTCAGTTTTAAGATATTAGTAACGAAAATAAGCTCTTCAAATTTCATCAATTCATCTGCTTAAGGCTGGTGACCTTATCAGCATAAATCACCCACCTATTGAGACTCTCGGCTTCCTTTCTCATGTCCTTATCCCCCCGCCCCCCTCCCCCAGTAACAGAAGTTTTGGTGGGACTGACGTTACAGATTGACTCCACCATGAGACAAATCACTGCTTAATTCGGACATGATTTCGACTCGCAAAACAAATCTCGCGCATACAGGTGATAGTTGGGAGTACAATCTAAACATGAATAATACAAACAATAAAGTAGCCTCGGAAAGGACTGAAACTCGGATTGACCAAAGGCATGCACACGGTAAACGTAAAGGTCGTGTTTCGGGCGATGAATGGAGACTGGGTGTTTGGAATGCTAGAGGAGTGAATGATCTTAAGATAAGAGAACTACGAGAAACTATGCACGTAAGGAAACTAGACATTCTTTGTGTACCTGAGACGAAGAAAAAGGGTCGCGAATTTATAAAAATAGAAAATGGGGTGTTGGAAGGCGGTTGTGAAATATGGTCAGGAGTAGATAGCGAATCACAGCGTAGTCAAGGGGTCGGTTTAATTATGAATGAAAAAGCAAGACAGCATCTCATAGAGCATAATTTTGTATCACCCAGATTGCTATGGGCTAGAATGAAGGTAGGAATCAGAAGATTATTTATCATAGCGTGCTACGCACCAGTTGATAGCGATTCGAGAGAAGTTAAGGACGCCTTCTGGGACACTTTAAATGATACAATAAGTACTTGCGACCAAGGAGAAAGAATAATTTTGTTAGGAGATATGAACGGATGGGTCGGCGTCCAACGTCAGGATACAGATACAGGACGGGTACTAGGTAATTTTGGGGATCCAACAAGAAAAAATTATAACGGGGAAAAATTAGTTAGCTTATGCTTAGAGAAGGACCTATTTATTACAAATACCTGGTTTCGACATAAAATGATCCATACTTACACCTGGTGTAAAGGAAATAACCGCAGTATAATTGACTTCGTTATTGCAGATGAAAGACTAAGAGAACTAGTTACAGATACAAGAGTCATGAGGGGGGCCGAATGCAATACTGATCATTACCTTTTAGTCTCCAGGATGAACTTAGGGCGGGGGTGGAGAAGAAAGAGAACCAAACAAACGAAACAAACGCGAATCAAGGTCGAAAATTTACAGAAACCGGAATTACGAATAGATTTTCAGAATAAGATAAACGAACGCATAGATAAGGCAATTTGGGAGTCGCTTGAAAGGAACAAAGATGTAGAAGGTGCGTGGGCTTTATTGCGGGATACCATTGTTGAAACTGCGATTGAAGTGTGTGGTATGGCGAGGGTAGGAAAAAAGTCTGGCGATGCGTGGTGGAATGATGAAATTGCGGCAGCCCAACAAGAAAAGAAAGAAGCGTACAAAAGAACGTTGAACATGACAGGTCTTAGCGATGAGGAGAGAAATAGACTCAAAAATGAGTACAGACACAAAAAGAGGAAAATTAAACGTCTAGTCAAAGAGAGTAAAGAGAAAACCAGAACAGAAGAAGAGAACAAAATAAAAAACTGCTTTGAAGGAATTATGAAACTATTATTTAAAGAGATGAAGGGAAGTAAAAGTACAGAGTTTTTTAGCATGAGAAACAGCAAAGGTGAAATGCTATATGATATAGACGGGATAGTAGACGCTTTAAAAGATTCTTTTAAAGAACTATTAGGAGGTGAAGATATAGGGCAACAAAACTACGACATTGAACATAATGCATTAGAAAACCCAATTGAAAAAGTCAGTGTCACTGAGGTCAGAGATATAATTAGCAACTTGAAAAACGGTAAGGCTGCTAGTTTAGACAGTATTAGCGCTGAAATGCTTAAATACGGTGGCGAGTACATACCTCACAGGTTGTGCGAATTGATAAATTTATGTTTCGAGACAGGAGAAGTCCCAGACGATTGGAGAAAGGCGATTATTGTACCAATATATAAAAAGGGAGATAAAAGCAACTGCAGTAATTACAGAGGTATCAGCCTACTAAGTACCGTAAGTAAAATATACTCAAAAATACTTATTCGTAGGGTAATGGAAATTACAGAAGAGAAGATGTGGGATGTCCAAAGTGGATTTATGCCAGGACGATCATGTACAGATCAGATATTTAGCCTAAGACAGATCACAGAAAAAAGCTTGAGAGTAGGAAAGAAAGTTTTCTGTGCATTTATTGACCTAGAAAAAGCTTTCGACACGGTAAATAGAAGTAAACTTTGGGAAGTCCTTAAAGAGTATGGAGTGAATGGAGGGCTCCTACAAGCAATAAAAACAATATATACGGGTAGTAAAGCAAGTGTAAGGGTAAATGGGAAACTGAGTGACTGGTTCGATATTATGCAAGGCGTGAAACAAGGATGCGTTATGTCCTCGTGGCTATTTATCATATTCATGAATAAGTGTCTAAGAACTGCCCTCTTCGACGAAAAAGGTATAGATCTCGAAACCGTCAAAGTACGTTGGTTGGCTTTCGCAGATGACAAGATTGTTATGGCAGAATCAGTCGAAGACTTGCAAAGAATGTTGACTGAACTTAACACAAGCATGAAGAACATGGACCTCAAAATTTACGTGAATAAAACGAAAGTCATGGTTTTTAAGGGAAAAAGTGAGAAAACAATATGCAACATTGTCCTAAATGATGTGAGATTAGAACAAGTTGACAAGTACGTATATCTGGGTAGCCTATTCACTAGCGACGGAAAAATAGATGGGGAATTAGATAGGCGCATAAATAAGGATAAGTAGGTTATCGGTAGAGCAGGGTCCATCCTCACGAATAAAAACATATCAAAAAAAGCTAAAATGGCCATACATAATTCCATATTCGTACCAACTGTACTATACGGTAGCGAGGCATGGACCTGTCAAGAAAAGGACAGGAGAAGAATCAACGCGATCGGCATGAAACCTCTGCGCATAATATGCGGAAAAACACTGATGGACAAAGTCCGAAACGAGATAATCCTCAAAGAATGTGGTACAGGAGACACGCTAGTTGACATATGGGAAAGAAATCAGTTAAGATGGTTCGGACATCTTGAAAGAATGAAAAATGAACGACTGACGAAGCAAGTATATAAAGGTAAAGTAAATGGCAGAATGCCCAGAGGTAGACCGCCGAAAGAATGGTCAGAATCTGTGAATGAGACATTGATCCGAAGAGACATAAGAAGTCATAGGAACAGAAGAGCTTGCATGAAGAAATGCATGGACGTAAAGGAAGCTAGAGTAGTATGCCAGGACAGAAATGTGTGGCGACAAATAGTTTGTAAACAGAGTGACAATAGTGTGAATGGCGCCTGAAACAAAGACCTTGGATACTAATGGGCCCAAGTGGGGAACCATACATAACAATTTTGCGAGGCTCCTCACTTGGGATGATCGCTAGAGAGATTGATCAGCAACCTGGGTCGGAGCAGTGTTGCGGAGTGAACGTGTTATTTGAATAAATAACACGAAAACTCCAGATCAATCTAAAATATCTATACCATAACACATATACCTACATACCTATCTACCTTATACCATATAACGACCTACTTTACACCTATATACCTATCCAACTACTTTCCAACCGAGCAAGTCACGCCTAACCCGAAAGGGAAATGGCTTAATGGTATAATAATAATAATAATAATAATCTGCAACCGTTTTCTAGTTATCGTGTTCACAAAAAAGCGTGACATCCACACATCCACACAGACACACACACATCCGGACAATTGCTTAGAACATTGTATTAGACATTTTCAAATTAGGGAGGGTTTAATTAAATGAATTTAAAAATTTTTAAAAATTTTACCGTTACAAAGCTTCCTCTATGAGGAAGCAAAAATCATTCGAAATCGTTAGAAAAGATGTGAGAATTATTTATAGTTTGAATAGTTGAACGCAGAATAATGCCCCTCAAGTTTTCGATCAACAGTTATGAAAATTGAAATTATCATTTTTGAGTTATACTAAAAAAAAGTGGATTTTTCTTGATACATATGTGACGTGGAACGAAGAATCTAGCCTTAGGACTTGATTTTTTTCGTTCTCAGGCTGGTTTCTTCGTTCCACGTCACATATAGTGACTAACCGACAAAAAGTCATCTGAAATCGGTAAAAAAAACGTCAGAATGAATTATAGTTTGAAATTTTAAGCACAGAATAATGCTCTTCGAGTCTCATGTCAACTTTCATAATAATTAAATCTGTCAATTTTCAGATATAATAAAAAATGTGGATTTTCCTGAATACATATATGACGTGGAGCGAAGAAAATAGCCTTATGACTTGATTTCTTCGTTCTACGGTTTGTTTCTTCGTTCCACGTCACATATAGTGATAAGTCGACAAAAATTCATCTGGAATCGTTAAAAAAAAAACGATAATGAAAATTGAAATTATAATTTTTGAGTTATACTAAAAAATGTGGTTTTTTAGTACTGCAGATAGGGATAAATCGCTTTGAAAATCATCTAAAATCGTTAAAGAACGCCCGTATGAAATACAGTTTGAAATTTTGAGCGCAGAATAATGCGTTATAATGAAAAACGTGAATTTTTCCTAATACATATGTGACGTGGAACGAATAAGCTGCAGAAAATTCAATTTTGATCGTAGAAAAATAGGCATTTTTTTATTCGATTGAAAAAATCTTCATTCTTCAAAATCAGTAAAAAACCTTAAACATGATTTTTTGAATCTAAGGTTGGTTTCTTCGTTCCACGTCACGTATAGTCATGAATCGACAAAAAGTTATCTGAAATCGTTAGAAAAAACGTCAGAATTAATTCTAGTTTAAACAGTTGAGCGCAGAATAACACCCTTCGAATTTTCGATCAACGGTTATAAAAATTTAAATTACTATTTTCGAGTTATATTTAGGAATGTGGGTTTTTTAGTACTGCAGATAGTGATAAATCTCTAAAAAGTCATCTCGAGTCGTTAAAAAAGGTCGAAATAATTTATAGTTTATAATTTTGAGCGCAGAATAATGCTTTTTAATGAAAAATGTTGATTTTTCTTAATACATATGTGACGTGGAACGAAGAATCCAGCCTGAGGACCGAAAATGAGCATCGAGTGGTGAATTTGATCCTGGAAAAATTGGGATTTTTTTATTCGATTGAAGAAATCTTTATTATTCAGAATCAATAGAAAAACGGAAACTCGAGTTTTTTTATTCTAAGTCTGGCTTCTTCGTTCCACGTCACATATAGTGATAAATCGACCAAAAAACATCTGATATTGTTAGAAAAAACGTTAGAATTAATTCTAGTTTGAATGGTTGAGCGCAGAATGCAAATAACAATGAAAATAAAAAGAGAAAATAATTAAAAATTTGGATTTTTCTTAATACATGTGTGACGTGGAACGAATAAACTACCCTAAGGACCGAATATTTGTATTTTATTGAAGAAATCTTCATTCTTCAGGATCAACAGAAAACCGGAAAATTCGATTTTTTGATTCTAAGGCTGGCTTCTTCGTTCCACGTCACATAAAGTGATGAATCGACAAAAAATTATCTGAAATCGTTCAAAAAACGCCCGAATGGATTATAGTTTAAAATTTTTAGCGTAGAATAATGCGTTATGATGAAAAATGTGCATCATTCATAATACTAATGTGACGTGGAACGAATAAACTAGCCTTAGGACCGAAAATGAGCACCGAGTGGTGATCATTTATGCCAGAAAATTGAAATTTGACCCTGGGAAAATGGGGATTTTTTTATTCGATTGTAGATATCTTTCTTACTCAGAATCAATAGAAAAACGGAAACTCGATTTTTTTTGGTTCTAAGGCTGGCTTCTTCGTTCCACGTCACATTCAGTGAAAAATCGTCAAAAAGTCATCTGAAATCGTTTAAAAACGTCGAAATGAATTAATGTTTGAAATTTTGAGCGCAAAATAATGCCCTTCGGGTTTATATCGTTTATAATAATTAAATCTGCCAATTTTGAGTTTTAATGAAAAATGCGGATTTTTCTTAAAACACATGTGACGTGGAACGAAGAAAGAATTTTTCATATTACAGTCAGCAATAAATCGCCAAAAAGTCATCTAAAATCGTCAGAAAAAGAGCCAGTTTGAATCCTAGTTTGGTTTATAATAGCATCTCCTTTGATACTAATGGACCGGCGTGGAAAGCTTTATATGATGACTTTGTGAAACTCTTCACCTGGGGTGATTTCTAATGAGATTGATCAGTCTCGCTCTTCTTCAAACAAAAATTCCAGGACTTTTCCAGGTTTTTCGGGTTAAAAACAATTTAGTGAAACTTTTGAAATTCAATTTTTTTCCTGTTTATAAAAATTTATAAAAATTGAATTTTTTGGAAGATAGTTCAATTCTTAATAAAAACAGTGAATTTAAAACCCAAAAGGACGAATTTTTTGTCGAAATAGGTGAATATTCAACAAAACAGTTGAATTTGCAACCAAAACTTTAATCAAAAATATTTTAATTTTTAACACGAAAATTGGAATGTTCGACAAAAAGACGAATTCTTAACGAACAATTAAATAGTTGGTTTTCAGAAAAAAGAAAAGAAATTTCAATGAAATAATTAAACTTTCAACCAAAAACTTAAACTAAAAAAAAATTCAACAAAATTGTTAAATTTTTAACCAAATAGTTTAACTTTTAACCATAAGATGAATTCTTAACCAAAAAGACGAATTTTCAACGAAGAAAATTAATTTTCTACTAAAGACGATCAATTTTCAACCTAAAATGGAATAGTTGAATTTTCAATTCAAAAAATTAATTTCCGTAGAAAAAAAGGATTTTCAACAAAATAGTCAAATCTTCAAAGAATATAACAAATTCGAAGAAAATTAGTTGAATTTTCAAATAGGAAGATTTTGAATTTCTGCCAGAAAAGATAAATTTACTGAAAAAAATATGAATTTTCAACCAAAACTGGAATAGTTAAATTTTCAGAAAAAAAAAAATTTTAATTCTAAAAAATCATTTTTGACCGATTAGTTCAATTTTCAAAACATAAAATGAGATTTTAACCAAGGTTCAACCAAAAGGTTGAATTTTAAATCAAAAAAGGTGAATTTTTTAAGAAAAATCGAATAGTTGAATTTTGACTATAAACGATCAATTTTCAACTTAAATTGGAATAGTTGAATTTTCAAATCAAAAAATTAATTTCCATAGAAAAAAAGGATCTTCAACAAAATATACCAACCAATA
>CAKNXH010054670.1:9316-27196 GCA_932178445.1 Andricus quercusramuli
GACAAATATTCAACCAAAAAGTTTAACAAAAGAAAGTTTTTCAGTCAAGAAATAAAAAAATGTCACCATAATTATAATTTGAGGAAATAAATCGTTTTGACTATAAAACAACTATCAAATATTTCTTTTTAAGGTTTATTTGGTAATTTGTTTTCAAGGTTGTAGAAGTATCATCTTCGTAAGATTTTTAAAGAAATTCAAAAAGATGTTTGATGATTTCAGATATGTCCAAAAAGTTTTATTTTGTTTTTTTATTTTACAGGATTTTATAAAATTTTAGGGAAAATTCGAGTCAGTTTAAAATATATGCAGGACGTTTAGAAGTTTTGAAAATAATTATATTTTGAACTAACTCGAATTATTCGTAGAAGTTTTGAAAAAACCTTAAAAATTAAAAAAATTGCGCTTAAATTTTTCAGATTTTTTTCGACATTTGTAGAAATCTTTTGAAATGTCTTGAAACCTTTTCAAGTTGTCTTGAAAAATTAATTTACAAAATGAAAAAAAACAGTTTTTCCATTAATCTTAAGAAAGTTGTTTGTTTTCTTGAAGCCTTTCAAATTTATTAAAAAGCTTCCACAATTTTTTCGCAATCTTCAAAAATTAATTTTTTGGGCTAAGATTCGTCACTTTAATCGAAAATTCATCTCTTTGGTTTAAAATGTAATTATTTCAGTTGAAAATTCATCATTTTAGTTTAAAATGTATCACTTTGGTTAAAAATTTATATTTTTTGGTGGAAAGTTAATTTTTAAAACTAAATATTTAACCATTTCATTTTTGATTGAAAGCTGCTCTTTTTGCTTCCAAATTCAACTATATGGTTGAATAATTGTCTTTTTTTAGTTGAAAATTCATGTTTGTTGTTGAAAAATCCATTTTTTTTGTAGAAAAATAAGCTTTTTGTTTGAAAATTCGTTGAAAATTCATGTTTGTGATTTAAAATTAATTTATTCCAGTTGAAAAATCATCATTTTAGTTGAAGGTTCATCACTTTGACTGAAAATTTCTTGCTGTAGTCGAAAATTAATTTTTTTAACTGAATATCTAACTATTCTATTTTTGGTTGAAAACAGATTTTTTTTACTCCTAAATTCCACTATATGGTTGAAAAATGAAGTATTTTGTTGAAAAATTGTCTTTTTTCGTAGGAAATTAATCTTTTTGTGTGAAAATTTTTCTTCCTGTTTGAAAATTAATCTTTTTGGATGAAAATGCAAGTATTCCATCTGAATATTCATCATTTCAGTTGAAAATTTAACTACTTAATTGAAAAAATCAGTTTTCAACAAAAAATTGAATAATTATATTTCTAGTTAAAAAATATAATTTTCTACAAAAAAAGCAAATTTTCAACCAAAGTGATGAATTTTCAAATAAAATTATGAATCTTCAACTGGAACAGATGAACTTAAAACCAAAAATTCATACTAGTTGCATAATTACATCAAAATCAGATAATACAACGGCTTTTACCTTTCTTCTGAAATTACTGCCTTATGCATTAATTTTAGTATGCAATGCAATTTGATGAGTATTGAATAAAATAACTTGTTGCAAGGGATAATAGAATATTATTTATATTTATAATAAAGCTGAGGATTTCAGTGCACGAAGGAGGTCTAGGATAATTACAGTTTTCATACATTAATAAATACATGTATATAATATATAAAATTACAATAATATCAATTTACTCAAAGAAATTAGGGAATATTCCCTAATATTTCTAAGGAAAATTCCCCGTATCTTTTTGGAATATATCTAAAATTTCGGGGATATTCCGCAATATTTTGTAGGAAAAATCCCTCAAACTTTTTAAAATTATCTAAAATTTTAGGTTTATTCCTGAATATTTCGTAGAGAAAATACCTCAAACTTTTTTAAATTATTTAAAATTTTAGGTTTATACCTGAATATTTTGTAGAGAAAATCCCCGGAAATTTTTGAAAATTAACTATATAATACCTCAGTTGTTTGGGATTTAAATAAAAGAACGAAATGTAAAGTTAACATTTTATTTTAAATTATGTATTTATATAAGTAATACATTGTTATATTGCAATGCAATATAAGACGAAACAAATGGTAAGCTTTAAAAATATTGCCTTCTCAAAGATCATCTTGGAATTTTCTAAATTTTACGATTTTTTTAATTAATCCTAAGACTGTTGCTGCTCTTACAGGTTTTCCATTTTTTACTTTAGTCACTCTTTTGTGCCCCTTTGGAGGATTGATATCAAGTAGCATCCTGAAACATATATAATGACAAAATAGTTGTCAGTGTCGACTAGGGTGGAATTAATGTAAATGATACAACCACTGTTGATTACTAGTCAAAGAACTAAAACATCGTTTTATAACATATTGACTCTGATATTTCCCAGTACTCAACAATACAAAAACTTTTTTGATCAGTATATCCAACACTAGTTACATTACTTATACATATATGTTTCTTCCAACGTATTTGGCGAAAACCGAAATATTAAAAAAATTTGTATAAAGAATTTATATTTACCGCTGCATAAACTCCAGTGTGAATGATTTCTCTTCTGCATAGTTGTAGCCATAAACGAAATGGCTTAGTACTAAAAGGAGAACACCCTGAAGAACGCTGTCTGTTTCAGCGTTGATGTTTTCCTCGACTATAATGAAACAGCAGCTTGCTTCGTCGTATAAGGACATCCCTGTAATAAAAATTATATTTTTATATAGTATTTTATTAGAAAATAGTATTTTCTTTCTGATTAATTCAAAAGAATTGGACAGACGGTCGCTTGTAACTCTTAACGAATTATTCGATTCAAAACAAAATGAGCTATGTTTCCATTAAAAACAATGTTTTCTAAAAAACAAATGAGGACTCTATTTTTACTTTTTTTCTGATTGTCTATTCGATAAAATGCGTAATTTACCTTTTATGATCAGAATGGGACGAGAGAAATCTCCTGTCTTTGTTACCTCCTCGTCTGTGGTACTGGAATCCTGAAAATTAAAAGCATAAACTATAAATACGACGGTCTCAGTGAACAAATATATCGATAAGAGAAAATATCAATATACAAATAAAAGTAATCGAGTTTCAAACAAGAAGGATTAGGTTTCTACTAGAAAGACAAACTTTAAACAAAACACATAAATTTCCAACTAAATGTTTGAAGTTATAGCTAAAAAAGACAAATTTTCTACTAAAAGAAAAAGAATTTCCAACAAAATTGTTTAATTTTCAACCAAAAATGGAATGGTGGAATTTTCAGATAGAAAAATTTAATTTCCTAGAATATAGTTCAATTCACAACAAAAAAGAAATCTTCAACCAAAAAACTTACTTTTTAACAAAGAAGTATAACTTTAAAAAATATAAGTTTTCAACAAAAAATTGAATATTCGATATTGCAACCAAAAAAGATTTCGAATATTTTAATATTAAATAAAAAAGAGTTGAAATGAAACAAAAAAGACAAACTGTAAATGAATTACTTAATTTTTAGGTTTAAAAATTAATCTTTTATAACAAAAATTTGTTCAACGAAATAGATAAATTTCTATACAAAGAAATGAATTTCCAACTGAAAAAATGTGTACCAGAACAAGCAATAGTTCAATTTTTAGTTATAAAAATAATTTTGATCCAAAAAAAGCAGGTTTGAACAAAATAATTGAATTTCTAACCAAAAAATGATGAATTTTCAAACAAAAAGATGAATTTTCAAATAAGAAGATTAATTTTCTACCAAAAAGTTGAACTTTCGACTAAAAAATTAATTTTTCAACAAAAAAATATAGTTTCAACAAAGTATATAATATTTCAACCAAACAAATGAATTTTCAACCAAAATAAATGAATTTACAAACAAGAAGAAGAATTTTCTAAAAAAAAGTCAATTTTCAAACACATAGTTGAAGTTTCAACTAAAAAGATCAATTTTCAAGAAAAGAAAAACTAATTTTTATGAATTAGTTAAATTTTCAACCAAAAAAGGATTTCCCAACCAAGAAGTTTAATTGTTGAGCATCATAATTAATTTTTAACCAAAAGAGACACATTTTCCATGAAACACATGCAATTGCATTCAAACAGTTGAATTCAACCAAATGAAAGAAGACGATTTTAACAATTTTTCTTTTCAAAGGCAAAACCAGAAAAAGGAAGTTTGAACAAAATACTTAAATTTTCAACCAAAACTCATGAATTTTCAACTAAAATATTAATTTTTAACAAAGTAGTCAAATTTTTAACCAAAGAAATGAATTATTAACCAAAGTAAATGAATTTTTAAAAGAGGAGTATTATTTTCTAAAAAAAGTCAATTTTCAAGAAAAGAAAAACGAATTCTTATGATTTAGTTAAATTTTTAACCGAAAAATGATTTTTCAACCAAAAAGATTATTTGTGAAGAATAAAGAATAATTTTCAACCTAAAGAAACTCATTTTTATTAAAATATATGAATGTACATCCGAATTGTTCATTTTTGAACTAAAAAAGGCGAATTTTTAACGAAAAAACTGATTTTCACCAAAATAGTTTATTTTGAACTGAAGAGATGAATCTCCAACCAACAACGTAAAATGTAATCTCTTAAAATAACCTAAAATATTTAAAATCCTTTAAACTCTTTTGAAACCCTTGAAATTTTGTAAAGCTCTTTAAAATGCCAAGGATTTAAAAAAAACACCTTAAAATATTTAAAATCCTCCGATCATTTTATCGACTGATCCTCAGGATCAATTAAATAAAAAGTTTAAAAATTAAAAAAAAAATCATTGAATTCAATAGAATGGAGTAAGAATTCAAGTAAATAAAAAAATTCAAAGAATTCAGAATAAATTACTAAGAATTCAGTGTGAAATCCAAATCATTGAAACCCTACGGAATATCTTACTTTTTTAAATAAATTCTTTAAAATACACTAAAATATTAATAAATCTCGTGAAATTCTATGAAATCGGATGAGATTTCCTGAAATCCTGTAAAATCATTTAATATCTTTCGAAATTCTAGAAAATTCTTTATTCTACAATATTTCATACGCTTTGAAATCCGTTCAAGTTAGTGAAATTAATAAAAAAATTATTTGGAATCTTTTTAAATTCGCTAAAATATTCCAAATCCTTTGAAATGCTACAAAATACCTCACTTCTCGTGAATACATTCTTTGAAATCCACTAAAATATTATAAAATCTCGTGAAATTCTATAATGATAGTTTCTGTAATCCTGGAAAATGTGTTAAAATACATTGAGATCTTGAGGACTTCCGGTTCGGAAAGTGATCGTTTAGCACGCGTGGCGATAGCGGGGGAGAGTTTGACGGTTTATCGAAGTTTACGTGACTTCATGAGCGCGAGTGTAAGAGGGCTCGAGAGGGTGATCGCGGCACTTATTGTGGCAGTGTTATCTAAGCGCGAATTGCAGTGATTTTTGTGAATTTGGTGCAAATTGGAAGTGATTGGGAACAAAGAGGTTAGGGAGCTCGCACTTAAAAATGGCGAAGCTTCTGGCAAAAATCAGGGAGGCGACGACCAAAAGACGCAGGCTCCAGAGCACCAATTGAACAGTGGCGACACTCAGGGGGAAAAGGGCGAAACTGTTGAGAAACAGAAGGAGGGATGCTCGGATGCCAGTGAGCAGAGTTTTGGCCTGGGTGAGAATATAAAGAAAGGACCAGGACGCCCCAGCAGGGCAGATAAGCAGGCCAAAAGAAATGGCAAGAGCGCGGCAAAGATGCAAGAGTTCCTTGCAAAAGGGAAGCCGAAATCCAACGGGGCAGCACAGGAGGAAGGTGAGAAATTAGCGTTTCGAACCGCTGACAAAATAGCGCGATCACTGGATAGAAAAACGGACAGAGCAGTAAGTAAGGAGAACGTGGAGGGAGAGGGAAAAACTGAAGATGCTGAAAAGGACAGTGAGCAAACTCAAAAGGACACGGTGGGAGGGGTTAGTAAGGTCATGCACTTGGTGCAACAAGATATGGGAGAGAAAAAGGTCAGTGTGGGGGACTCGATAGTGGTGCCAACAAAGTTTGGAGAGGAATGTGGGGAATTTTTTATAAAATATTTGAACGAGTGGTGGGATACGAAAGCTGGGAGAGAAGTAGAAAGTATGAAAAAACAGCGAAGTAAGAAATGGACTAGAGGAAATGAGAGAACGTGAGACGACCGCAGTCACAGCTCTAAGCAAAGCAAGGGAACGAGAACAGCGATACTTGAAGGAATTGACAGAAGCAAAAGCTGGGCTAGCGAAGTTGAAAGATAGACTGGAACAGCTCCGAATGGCTAGGGAAGACGAGGAAAATGCTTTAGAAAAGTCGAGTGGCAAGGAAAACAGGTGCACAGAGGGGAAAAAGGACCAGGAGAGTTCGAATAATCGAGTCGACGACGAAGGGGATTTAATCTATCACTTGCCCTTAGACCATACAAATGAGGTTAAGGGGATCGTTCCAAGACCAGGTGACAACGAACGACTAATGGAACCTGAGAGGGATTACAGTGTGCATGGACAGAGTTCTGTGAGTCTGGAAGTTCATGCCGGAGATGGCAATGCCGGTGTGAAGTACTGGGGAATCAGATGTCTGTCGGGCCTCAGCAAAAATGAGCTACAGTGGGATGAAAAAGAGAGGTTAGCTAGAAAAAACTGCATAATTGTTAGAGGAGTCCGGTCCAGGGGGAGAAATCTTGGAGAAGAGATCCGCATGCAGTTACTAGAGCTAACGGGTCTAAATATAATAATAAAGCACCTGAGACACATTGCAGGTGGCTTTCTAATTAAACTAGACTTGTGGGGAACAAAACGACGACTTATGGATAACAAGCACAAGCTAGGGGCTACTAAGATCATAATAGAAGATTACTTGACGTGCAGAGAGAGGGAAGTTCAGATAAGGATACGTGAGGAAGTGAAGGCAGCAAGACGAAGAGGGGCACAGGCGTGGGCGAGCTACATGAAATGGAGGATCGAGAGTTTTATTGGAACGAGAATAAAGGCCAAGTGGAGCAGCTTTTTCGTCGAAGAAGACCTATTGGAGGGTGAGAGGGGGACCATTAGGGGGTGGTGTGGAATATTGCGGGTGGGTAAAAGCTTAAGGAACTGTGGGATTTCTTAAAGTGCTACGATATTGTGATAGTGCAGGAAACACGGATTGAGAAAGAAAAAGAGAGCGCATTTATGGAGTCGCTGGATAAGGATTTTGTATGGAGTTCGAAAGCGGCGGTAAGAAATAGCAATAAGGGGAGAGCGAAGGGGGGGGCAGCTTATTGGAGTACGCAAGAATGTGTGCGGAAATGTAAGAATGGGAGTACGGATTGGTGATTAGTGCCGAAGGTTTGAGAGAAGGTGGGAATAAGGTAAATATTGTCTCAATTTATAATAATGTTCGGGTTAATAAGGCGGTAGATAGTATTAAAAAGATATTGGATGGAATGCAAGAGAGAAATGAGAGTTATGATTGTGGGTGACTGGAACGCTAGAATAGGGGAGGAACAAGGGGGGAGCGAAATAGATTCTGAACCACTGACTAGAAACTTTTATAGGAAGCGAAAATCAGAAGATAAAACTGTTAACGAGGAAGGAGTTGAATTATTCATTTTTTGTGAAGAATTGGGGCTAAGAGTGCTTAAGGGTAGGATAGGTAAGGACAGGGTAGGGAAATGGACGCGTGTAGGAAAGGACGGAGGTTCGGTTATCGACTACGTAATAGAATCGGATGGTATCGGTGATTCGGTAGTAAAGGATATTGAGGTCATAACTAGATTGGAGTCGGACCATTTGCCAGTGTCATTTAAAATGACAGTCAGGACGCGCAAAGTGGGAAGGGGAGAGCAAAGAGAGGGAGGGACAGAAGAAAAGAGGGAAAAAGGGAGGTGAGGGAACTTAGATTAGTGTGGGATGAGGAGAAAGGTCAGGATTATATGGAGGCATTAGAAATTATTTGGGAAGAAAGTAAAGTTAGGGAGGAGGAAGTGTGGGAAGAAAGCTGGGACAAGGTGATAGGAGCGATAAAAGAAGCGGCAGAGCAAGTAGGCATGACTCGCGCAGTAAGAATAGGTGGGGGAAATGGAATTAGAGAAAGGGATAAGGAGGAAGAAGAGTTGAAGAAGTCGGCGTTTAAACTCTTGAAAAGGTATTTAAAAACGAAAGGAAATAGAGAAAAGGAGGAATTTAGAGAAGGTAGGAGGAAGTTAAGGGATTGGAGAAGAAAGAAGGCTAAGCAAGCAAGAGAGCAGAATTGCGCGAAGTTAAATGAAAGCAGGAATATGAGGGAATTTTGGCAGGCAATAGGGGGATTTAAGGCGAGAAGAAAAACTAGAGGTAGGAGGATAAAAAAAGGAGGACTGGAAAAAACATTTCATGAAGTTGCTCGACGGAGAGGAATTCCAAACAGTCGGATCAGAATTTGATCACGGGGTAGGAGGGGGAGGAGGGGAAGAGATAATGGTGCAGCCTCACGAGAGTGGGGAAACGGATATAGAAGCCTCGCAATTCGAGAGGCGAGACGATAAGGAACAGGGTAACGAGGATGAGCTAGATGATTTAAATAGAGAAATCTCCTTTAAAGAAGTAGCTAAAGTAGTCAACAAACTAAAAAAGGGGAAGGCTTCGGGAGAGGACGGGGTATATATACATTTTATTAAATGGTTACCCGAAGTATGGGCAAGAAAGGTACACAGAATATTGAATGGAATTTGGAAGGAAGCGAAATTAGGTCGGGGATGGGAAAAAGCGCGAATTTTTCCAATTCACAAAGGGGGGGAAGAAAGTGTGACGGGAAACTACAGAGGGGTGGCCTTACTGAATGTAGGTTATAAAATACTAGCAGCCATACTGGATGAAAGATTGAGAATTTGGCTTGAGGGGAAAGGGTTATATGAAGAAAGTCAGGGGGGATTTAGGAGGAAGAGAGCTACACGAGATCACGTATGGGTACTTAATTCGCTGATTAATAATAAATTGAAGAATAAAGGGGGCAAACTTTACGTAGCTTTTGTGGATTTGAAGAAGGCATTTGATACAGTGGACAGAGGGATCTTACTAGAGAAACTAAAGAAGATAGAGATTGAGGGCAGAATGTTGAATATGATAGGGAAAATATACGGAAGGACATTAAATGAAGTTATTACAGGGAGGGGATTACGGAATGTTTCGTTACTTCCAGGGGAGTGAGACAAGGTTGCCCTCTCAGCCCAACGTTATTTAATATATATATCCGAGATATGGACGAAGCGTGGGAAAACGGAATATAGGGGGGACAGTAATAGGGGGGATTGAAATATTTGGTCTGAAATTTGCGGACGACGTAGCGTTAGTGGCAGACTGGGCAGAGGGGTTAGGTCAAATGCTGAGAAGCTTAGAGGGGTACGTGCAAAAAAATAAGCTGGAGATAAACGCGGATAAAACTAAAGTGATGGTTTTTAGGAAGGGAGGGAGAAGAAAACAAGCAGAAAGCTGGAAAGTGGGTAGGAAAGAACTAGGGGTAGTGGACAAGTATAAATACTTAGGGTTTTAGTTTTCCACTGGAGGAACTTACACCAAACATGTCCAGAAGTTGGCAGGGAAAGTTTGAACAGCCTTGAGTGCGGCATGGGGCATAATGAGAAGAGCGAGGATTAACAAGCTAGGTAAAAGACTGCACCTGATGGACGCGCTGGTTAAAGCATGAGGGATGTACGGGGTAGAAATTTGGGGTTGGGAAAGAAGTGAAATTGTTGAGAAAGTACAGGGAAAGTTTGTTAAAATGGCGATGGGGTTAGATGGTACAACACCAAATTATATTTGGAGAATGGAAGCGGGCAGACATAGTATAGAGATCGAGGCTAGGAAAAGAGCCATCAGATACCTCATACGAATTTGTGGGATGAGTGAGAATAGATGGCCCAAGATTTGTTTGAGAGAGGAACTGAGGGGCATCATTAACGGAAATCCGACGAGTTGGGGTAAAACTTTCTAGGAGGCAGGCAGGGAGGTGGGAGATGGAGAAACAGTGAGGTGGTTATGGGAGGGGGGGAAGGAAGAGATGGTAGAAAGTAACTTATTAAAAGGAGTAGAGACTAGGTTGGCACAAGAAATTCAGAGAGACTGGGGAAAAATTGAGGGATCAAAATACTGCAAAGAGTACAAAAATTGGAAAAAGCTTCCGGGTAAAGAGGAGTACTGGGAAGATGATATAACAGGTGGAGGAGTTAAAGAACAGTGGGCAAGACTTAGGTGCGGAAATGTAGGGAAAGCGGGAAATAAAGGGTTCGAAGATGTTTCTTGTAGGCTCTGTGGGACTGAGGAGGAGAATGTTATGCACATTTGGAATTGCGAAGGAGCAGTTGGGGTAATAGATAATAAATGGGTTAAGGGGATCCAAGAATGGGCGGAGGGAAAAACCGGGAAAGCTCGTGAAGACTTAGTACGCAAAACGCTCAGTGATAAACCGAACCCCATCCTTACCGGATACGCGAGGGCGTTTGAGAGAAAGGCGAGAGAGAGAAATTAAATGAATTGTTAATATAATAGGTTTGAGTGATACTAGTATGATAAGTGATTCCATATTGCATAGTAATTTTGTGATATTATGATAATTGCCAATTAGTTTTGTAATAGGTGACGATTGTTACCAAGGGATTTTAAGTTTATATGATGAGGGATACACATATTGTAAAAACTCAAAGGAGTGTACAATGGAGAAATACTATACTATACTATACATTGAGATCTTCAAAATCCCTTAAAATCATTGAAATCCTCGGAAATCTTATAAAATCCTGTTAAATCTTTCAAAATATCTTAAAACTTTATAGGTCCTTTAAAATCATTTCATATCTTCTAAAATTCTATGAAGTTATTAACCCTAAAATATTTCAAACGATAGAAGTTAAAAGATAGTTAACGATCGAAGTTAAATAAAAACTAATAACTTACCTTGTAATTCTGACGTTTGTTGTATACGAACAGCTAGTTTTTCCAAATCACTCTGGAAATCACTGCACTCGTTCAAAATGAAAGGAAGCACATTAAATTGGAGTCGCACTATGTAACTTATAACTGCTTCCCTCGGAAGAGTAATTATGAAACTGAGCTTCTACTGGGCTTCAAAACGGGTCCTTCTACAGAAAATTCGCCTACCTGGGCCTCATTACCCAATGGAAAATTCTGCAACGTGCAGCATGAGTAATTTCCATCCCCACTATACACAGTGTCCAGTAATAACCAATATCTGTATTAACAAGTGTACTGTAGGGCTGTAGATGAACGTCATTCAACTTTAATGAATAATAGCTCATTAACCACATCAACACCAAATAAGCATTCAATTAATTTCCAACAGTATACTTTCCGATTTTTTCCTTACAAAAGAAATGCGAACATATTAAAAAGTACGTAGAGTTCTGAGACGCTCTATATATAAATATATGTGTGTAGTTGTGTGTTTTCAAGTCAGTATCTGAAATCGGCCATTTAAGGTTCTATACATTTTTCATATTTCCACTAATAATTACATTTTTTTCTGGAAAACACACAATATATATATATATATAGAAACAAATATTCCTAAATTTTTATTGGGCAGCTCAAAAAAAAAAAATATTTATTTTCATTTTTCAGAATAGGCATAATAATCTATACAACACAATTTGTCGCAGAATGTTTTTCCCAATGAAAGTGTAAATTCCCGTATGCTTTGTAGAAATATATCCTTGTCAAAATTGAGGGAAATTCCCAAAATATTGCGTAAAATTTCTTATTTCCTTTGGGTTTTGTCAATTTCCTAAAGAATTTGGAAAATTTCGAACTAGATAAAGAATATTTCATAGTTTTCGGGAACTTTCCCTAAAATTAGGAAAAAATCCCTAATATTTTTGCGAAATCTCTCTTTCCCTATGAAATTTGGGAATTTTCCCTACCAATAAGTAGTAAAAATTCCCGAAAATTTTTACAGTGTACTCTTCCGCATAATGCCCTGTAATATGAGCATGCATTCTTCTTTTCCTCTATTTTGAATCATGTTCGTAAACAAAATGGTTGGAGAATACTTTGAGAATTTTGAAGCAATTGAAGTTGCAGTCTTTGGAGATCTAGCCAATTTATTACACATAGTATATCGATACATTTCATCGATATACGACCAATTCTTGTATTCAAAAGAATAAAAAGTATTATATTTCATTAATTCGATTCACTTCTAACATTTACTGTATTCTACTGTAAAATATTGTATTTTTTACATAGAATAAACTATAATTTACATTAATTCAAACAACACAAATTTATCGACAAAATTATCCCGATTCATATTATTGTGTAATTAACTTTATCGTGAATTTGAATCGCTTTCAATGGTTCGATTAACTTAAAGAGAAAAATGGAATCTAACATGTCTTCTTCGAATCGCAGAAAACTTATTTCATGCAATACTCACCACATTGCATGGCATACTTCAATTAATTCATAATATATTAATCTCAAAAAAAAAAAATTAAGTTATGTTAAATTATCTTAGTTTTATATAATTATACGTCCTACTTAGTGCCTTACCTATTCGAAATTTCAACCCAAAAATTAAGAAGAAGCTTTGAGGACAAACGGCGGAACCACAGTCAAATAACAATGCTAAGTCATAACTTTTATTCTTAAGAATAAACGAATTTTATGATTATAAATTTTGAAATTGAACTATTTTTAGTGTCCTCGGAGGGGGGGGGGGGGTCATTAAACTAAAATACGTTAAAATACCTTATTCGTTCATTTTATTTGAAATTTCAAACGAATTGAACCTCAGATTTTCAAGAAATATAGGATTCCATGAAATTTTTGCAGCACTTTATAACTCTGTATAAGAGACTCCACGGTATTTCAGAAAAAAGTTTAAAATGTATTAAGTACAATATAAACATGAATAATACAAACAATAAAGTAGCCTCGAAATGGACTGAAACTTGAATTGACGAAAAGCATGCACACGGGAAACGCAAAGGTCGAGTTTCGGGCGATGAATGGAGACTGGGTGTTTGGAATGCTAGAGGAGTGAATGATCTTAAAATAAGAGAACTACGAGAAACTATGCACATAAAGAAACTAGATATTCTTTGTCTACCCGAAACGAAGAAAAAGGGTTGCGAAAGTAGAAACATAGAAAATGGGGTGTTGAAAGGCGGTTTTGAAATATCGTCAGGAGTAGATAGTGAATCACATCGTAGTCAAGGGGTCGGTTTAATTATGAATGAAAAAGCAAGACATCTCAAAGATCATAATTTTGTATCGACCAAATTGCTATGGGCTAGAATGAAGGTAGGAATCAGAAGATTATTTATCATAGCGTGCTACGCACCAGTCGATAGCGATTCGAGAGAAGTTAAGGACGCCTTCTGAGACACTTTAAATGATACAATAAGTACTTGCGATCAAGGTGAAAGAATAATTTTGTCAGGAGATATGAACGGATGGGTCGGCGTCCAACGTCAGGATACAGATACAGGAGGGGTGCTAGGCAATTTTGGAGACCCAACAAGAAAAAATTATAACGGGGAAAAATTAGTTAGCTTATGCTTAGAGAAGGGCCTTTTCATTACAAATACTTGGTTTCGACATAAAATGATCCACACTTACACCTGGTGTAAAGGAAATAACCGCAGTATAACTGACTTCGTTATTGCAGATGAAAGACTAAGAGAACTAGTTACAGATACAAGAGTCATGAGGGGGGCCGAATGCAGTACTGATTACTGATCATTACCTTTTAGTCTCCAAAATGAACTTGGGGCGGGGATGGAGAAGAAAGAGAACCAAACAAACGAAACAAACGCGAATCAAGGTCAAAAATTTACAGAAGCCGGGAATGCGAATAGATTTTCAGAATAACATAAACGAACGCATAGACAAGGCAATTTGGGAGCCGCTAGAAAGCAATAAAGATATAGAGGGCGCGTGGACTTTATTACGAGATACCATTGTTAAAACTGCGATTGAAGTGTGCGGTACGGCGATGGTAGGAAGAAAGTCTGGCGATGCGTGGTGGAACGATGAAATTGAGGCAGCCCAAAAAGAAAAGAAGCGCACAATAAAACGCTGAACATGACAGGTCTTAGCGATTAGGAGAGAAATGGACGCAAAAATGATTACAAACACAAAAAGAGGAAAATTAAACGACTAGTCAAAGAGAGTAAAGAGAAAACAAGAACAGAAGAAGAGAACAAAATAAAAAACGGCTTTGAAGGAATTATGAAACTATTATATAAACAGTTGAAGGACAGTAAAAGTACAGAGTTTGTTAGCATGAGAAACAGCAAAGTTGAAATGCTATATGATATAGACGGGATAGTAGACGCTTTAAAAGACTCGTTTACAGAACTATTAGGAGGTGAAGATATATAGGGCAACAAAACTACGACATAGAACATAATGCATTAGAGAACCCAATTGAAAAAGTCTGTGTCACTGAGGTCAGAGATATAATTAAGAACTTGAAAAACGGTAAGGCTGCTGGTATAGACAGTATTAGCGCTGAAATGTTTAAATACGGTGGCGAGTACATACCTCACAGGTTGTGAGAATTAATAAATTTATGTTTCGAGACAGGAGAAGTCCCAGACGATTGGAGAAAAGCGATTATCGTACCAATATATAAAAGAAAGGGAGATAAAAGCAACTGCAGTAATTACAGAGGTATCAGCCTACTAATTACCGTAAGTAAAATATTCTCAAAAATACTTATTCTTAGGGTAATGGAAATTACAGAAGAGAAGATATGGGAAGTCCAAAGTGGATTTATGCCACGAAGATCATGTACAGATCAGATATTTAGCCTAAGACAGATCACAGAAAAAAGCTTGAGAGTAGGAAAGAAAGTTTTCTGTGCATTTATTGACCTAGAAAAAGCATTTGACAAGGTAAATAGAAGTAAACTTTGGGAAGTCCTTAAAGAGTACGGAGTAAATGGAGGGCTCCTACAAGCAATAAAAACAATATATACAGGTAGCAAAGCGAGTGTAAGGGTAAATGGGAAACTAAGTGACTGGTTCGATATTATGCAAGGCGTGAAACAAGGATACGTTATGTCCTTGTGGCTTTTTATCATATTCATGGATAAGTGTCTAAGAACTGCCCTCTTCGACGGAGAAGGTGTAGATCTCGAAACCGTCAAGGTGCGTGGGTTAGCAGGTTATCGGTAGAGCATGTCCATCCTCGCAAATAAAAACATATCAAAAATAGCTAAAATGGCCATACATAATTCTATATTCGTACCGACTGTACTATACGGTAGCGAGACATGGACCTGTCAAAAAAAGGACAGGAGTAAAATCAACGCGATCGGCATGAAACCTCTGCGCATAATAGGCGGGAAAGCACTGATGGACAAAATTCGAAACGAGACAATCCTCAAAGAATGTGGTACAGGAGACACACTAGTTGACATATGGGAAATAAATCAGCTAAGCTGGTTCGGACATCTTGAAAGAATGAAAGATGAACGACTGACGAGGCAAGTGTATAAAGGTAAAGTAAATGGCAGGATGCCCAGAGGTAGCCCGCCGAAAGAATGGTTAGAATCTGTGAATGAGACACTAATCCGAAGAGACATAAGAAGCCATAAAAACACGAGAGCTTGCATGAAAAAACGCATGGACGTGAATACTAATGGGCCCAAGTGGGGAACTATACATAAAAATTTGGTGAGGCTCCTCACTTGGGGTGATCGCTAGAGAGATTGATCAGCAACCTGGGTCGGAGCAGTGTTGCGGAATGAACGTGTCATTTAAATAAATAACACGAGAATTCCAGATCAATCTAAAACACCTATACCTAACACCTATATACCTTATATCCATTTACCGACCTACTTTATACCTATATACCTATTCACTAGTTTTTCCAACCGAGCAAGCCACACCTACCCCGAAAGGGAAATGGCTTAATGGTATAATAATAATAATAATGCAAAAAATATGAATTAGACGATTGAGTAAAACAAAGAAACTTTATTTTTAAATAAATTCGATCCCCTGCATCAGTAGTACCACTACGAAATTTCAAGAATAAAATACTTCGCCGAACGAAAGCTTTCTTCTGAACCAACAACTTCTTTGAAAAACTCAGAACGAACACCTGTAAACAAACTCCGAACCAACACCTTCTTCCAACAAGGTCCGAACCAACCCCTTCACGGAAATAAATTTTGGGCGACTGTTGTACTTAAACTTACCACTGCTGAGCTCAACACATAAGAAGTCTACTATCTTAAGGTTCGGACATGCTGGAACGCTGACGCGACGCACCTTGGAACGCATTTTTGAGTTATACTGAGTAGAGGCGCACCAGCAAAACTCGTCGCGGTCCACTGTGGCAACCGCACAGTGCTTGAGGAATGGATTTTCGGGGAAGAATGAAGCTGCAGGTCGCGATTCTCAACCGATTCACCTTTTTTTTTAATTACTCAGTATAAAATTCCTAACAAACGTGAGGTTGCTGATTTTTCATTTTATTTATTTAAAAAATATTATATTAATAAATATATCAGAAAAAATGGCAAAATCCAATTCTTATATTTTTGATGGATTAAAAACAAAGCAAATGGATTATACTTAGTAATATTTGTTATGCCAATATTTGCAAATATTTGTTTGTACTTAGTAAGTATTAAATTTCCAAATTTTGTTTTTCATTGCTTTTATTCTTCTTCGAAAATGAAGCATTTTTAATTTTTAAATTCTCATTATGTATATTAATTTTATTAGTATTAGTTTATGTACTATTTTACGTTGTCCGTTTTCATAAAATCTACACGTAAAATCTACACGTTTAGAGGCCCTCTGAGTAAAAATAAAGATTAAGAAGGTGTATGTCTGTAGTATCATGTAGGCTTTTTAAAGGCCTAAAAAAAAGGAAGAGATCTTTAACCAGCCATTTTTGGCAAAAGGTTCTGATTTTATCCATCGAAAATGCTTTTTGAAACATTTAAAATTCAATTTTCCTGCCGAGCTATGCAAGATGAAAACAAAAATATTGAAAAGCAAAATTGTCCACCTCAAACCTCATATGAAACCATTTTCACCCGTGCAGAAATCGCCATATATATTACCGATTACCGACTAGGGCCTGATCCGATGTGTACTATCTGGTCCCTATAGGAAGAATTCTGTGGCCCTGACTCGTACCAGACCGGGCTATGTACTGTGACGTCGTATAGCCTCTTCGCAGCGCCATCTTGTCCCATATGCACTAGATGTAATATAACCACGAACATAACTTTAATTTTTGTTTTCCTTCATGGTGTTGTGTTGCAAATGTGCTGAGAGTGATCGTCCGTATAATATATTTTTAACACATTAATAATAAATGCCAAAATTAAGGAGCACACCGCGAGTTCGCAAGCATCGTGCCATCAGCAAAATTCCGTATTTACGCGATGAAAACAAAAGCAACGAAGGTAAGTCTTTCATGGTATTACATTTTTTTATGGTATTATTAAATTTCATGGCATATTTAATTGTATTGTACTGGATCCAAGTTCTAACCTAAATATTCGATTTCCTCATTTTAGTCAAAAAAATTATTATTGGATATTTCTTCGCTCGGTAGCACTTTTTTGTAAAACAAGTAGTTGCAATTTTGAGGTTATATTTTGAATTCTACGTTTGAAGTTATGCATGTTATTGCTCCAGTGGCGAAGGGGTAATATTTGTGGATTAAAATGTGGAAATGTAATTTTGAGATCAGATTGTATTAATAATGCAAAACAGTTTCATATGTTGATGTTGATGCAGATGATGAGGAAGAAATTAATGATGATGTGAATCGTGAAGAGGAAATGCTGTCCCACATAAGCACCGTCTTCTGAAATGCAAAAGACTGGGACGGTAAGGGACTGTACTTAAATTACGTAACAGCTCAAGGGGGG
>CAKNXH010054670.1:27296-49264 GCA_932178445.1 Andricus quercusramuli
TCTAGACATTTTGTTACGATTTGTTACGGTAGGAAAATTCTTCTTTTTGGGTTAAAAATTCAACTGTTTTTGTATAATATTAACCTTTTGTTTAAAATTCATATTTTGTTGCTGATAAGTCAACTGAAATATCTTTTGGATGAAAAATATTTTTTCTGAAAATTTGTCTTTTTAATTTAAAAATGCATCTTTTTTTAGTAGAAATATTGCAACTGTTTTGTTGAAAATTCAACTATTTTCCAGAAAATTTACTTTTTGTTTAAGATTTGTATTTTTCTGTCTATTGAAATCATTTTTGATGAAATGCAACTCTTTTTTTTTTTTTAATTTGTCTTTTTGATTTAAAAATTCACCTGTTTCAGTAGAATTTTCATTTTTCTCGGACAATGCAACTGTTTGGTTGAAATTTAACAATTTTGTTAAAAAGTCATACTTTTTGGTTAAAAATTCAGTTATTTTTTTACAGTTTTTTTTAATGCATCTATTTTAAAAGAAATATTTCGTCTTTCTTGAATAAAAATGCAACTGTTCTGTTGAAAATTTGTTTTTCTGATTTAAAAATTCACCTGCTTTAGCAGAAATTACATCTTTTTTGGATAACAATGCAACTTTTTGGTTTGAAATTCAACAATTTTGTTGAAAAGTCATACTTTTTGCTTAAAAATTCTGCTGTTTCATTGAAAATTTAACTATTTTGTAGAAAATTTACTTTGTGCTTAAATTTAATATTTTGGTGTTGAGAAGAAAACTGAAATCTTTTCTGGATGAAAATTCAAGTATTAAAAAAAATCTTTTTTTAAATTAATAGTTCATCTGTTTTAAGAGAAATTTCATCTTTCTTGGATAAAAATGCAACTGTTTGGTTGAGAATAAAACTATTTTGTTAAAGTCATACTTTTGGTTGGAAATTCTGTTGTTTTGTTAAAAATTCAAATATTTCCTAGAAAATTTACTTTTTGTTTAAAATTTCTATTCTTCTGTAAAAAAGTCTATTGAAATCCTTTCGAATGAAAATTCAATTCTTTTTTTGAAAATTTGTCTTTTTGATTGAAATATTCACCTGCTTTAGTAGAATTTTCATCTTTCTTGGATAAAAATGGAACTGTTAGTTTGAAAATTCTAAAATTTTGTTAAAAAATAACTGTTTTGTAGCAAATTTTCTATTTGTTTAAAATTCATATTTTGGTGTTAAAAAATGAACTGAAAGCTTTTCTGGATGAAAATTCAACTTTTTTTTTGTTTTAATCAAAAATTCATCTGTTTTAGAGAAATTTCATCTTTTTTGTATAAAAATGCAACTGTTCGTTTGGAAATAAAACTATTCCGTTGAAAATTCATCTCTTTTGGTTGAAAAATTCGTCTTTTTTGACGGAAAATTCAATTTTGTTCGTAGAAACTTATTTTTTGTTAAAAAATTAATATTTTTATCTTGAAAAGTCAACTGGAATCATTTATGGATGAAAATTCAACTGTTTTTTTAAATTTTGTTTTCTTTTTAATCCTACTAAAATCCTAATCCTAATCTTAAAAAATCCGCTTTGGTAGAAATTTCTTTTTTTTTAATGAAAATACAACTTTTTGGTTAAAAACTAATCTTCTTTGCTGAAAATTTCATTATTTTCTTGAAAATTTTTATGGCAGAAAAGACATTTTTCTGTTTAAAATAAAATAATAAATTTCAAAATTTTTAATTTGTATCTGAAACACTGTTTTATTCCGTTTATAAAAGATTTTATGTTGAAAGTATTTCAAAATTAAAATTCTGGTATTTGAATATTAATGATAAAGAAAAATGAAAAATTAGATAAGGAAAGATAAGGGAATTTTTGTTAAATGAAGTTCTCGAGCCCCCTGCCTACACTGTAAAAATTTTCGGGAATTTTCCCTACTGATTTATAGGGTAAATTCCCAAATTTCATAGGGAAAGAGAGATTTCCCAAAAATATTAGGGAATTTTTCCTAATTTTAGGAAAAGTTCCCGAAAAGTATGAAATATTCCCTAACAAGTTCGGAATTTTTCCAAATTCTTTAGGAAATTGACAAAACCCAAAGGAAATGGGAAATTTTACGCAATATTTTGGGAATTTTCCTCAATTTTGACAAGGATATATTTCTACAAAGTATATATATATATATATATATATATATTGTGTGTTTTCAAGAAAAAATGTAATTATTAGTGGAAATGTGAAAAATTTATAAGACCCTAAATGACCAACTTACATATGCTGACTTGCAAACCCGCCCTCACACACACACAAGTACCGAGATATTTTCCGGAAAAGTTATTAATGAGTGGAAATGTGAAAAATGTACAGAACCTTAAATGGCCAATTTCAGATGCTGACTTGAAAACACACACATACACACATATATTTATATATAGAGTGTCTCAGAACTCAACGTACTTCTTCATATGTTCGCATTTCTTTTGTAAGGAAAAAATGTTGATGTGGTTAATAAGCTATTATTCATTAAAGTTGAATGACGTTCATCTACAGCCCTACAGTACACTTGTTAATACAGATATTGGTTATTACTGGACACTAAGTATAGTGGGGATGGAAATGACTCATGCTGCACGTTGCAGAATTTTCCATTGGGTAATGAGACCCAGGTAGGCAAATTTTCTGTAGAAGGACCCGTTTTGAAGCCCACAAGAAGCTCAGTTTCTCAATTACTCTTCTGAGCGAAGCAGTTATAAGTGACATAGTGCGACTCCAATTTAATGTGCTTCCTTTCTTTTTGAACGAGTGCAGTGATTTCGAGAGTGATTTGGAAAAACTAGCTGTTCGTATACAACAAACGTTAGAATTATAAGGTAAGTTTTAAGATATTTTGGAAGATTTCACAGGATTTTATAAGATTTCCGAGGATTTCAATGATTTTGAGGGATTTTAAAGATGTCAATGTATTTGAACACATATTCCAGGATTACAGAAACTATCATCATAGAATTTCACGGGATTGTATAATATTTTAGTGGATTTCAAAGACTGTATTCACGAGAAGTGAGGAACTTTGTAGCATTTCAAAGGATTTGGATTATTTTAGCGAATTTAAAAAGATTCCAAAGAATTTTTTTATTAATTTAACTAACTTCAACGGATTTCAAAGCGTTTAAAATATTGTAGGATAAAGAATTTTCTAGAATTTCGAAAGATATGAAATAATTTCACAGGACCTATAAGCTTTTAAGATATTTTGAAAGGTTTTGCGGGATTTCACAAGGTTTCCGAGGTTTCAATTATTGTTAGAGTTTTTTAAAGCTCTCAGTGTATTTTAATAATTTTTCGAGGATTTCAGGAAATATCATCCGATTTTATAGAATTTCACGGGATTTATTAATATTTTAGTGTATTTTAAAGAATTTATTAAAAAAAGTAAGAGATTCCGTAGGGTTTCAATGATTTGGAATTCACACTGAATTCTTAGTAATTTATCCTGATTTCTTTGAATTTTTTTATTCACTTGAATTCTTACTCCATTCTATTGAATTCAATGCATTTTTTTTAATTTTTAAAACTTTTTATTTAATTGATCCTGAGGATCAGTCGATAAAATGATCGGAAGATCTTTAATATATTTTAAGATGTTTTTCTATATCCTTGGAATTTTAAAGAGCTTTACAAAATTTCAAGGGTTTCAAAAGTTTAAAGGATTTTGATAATTTTAGGTTATTTTGAGAGATTACAAAGAAATATTTGATTGATGCAAGTAATTTAGTAGGATTTTAAAGGATTTGAAAATTTTGAGGGCTTTTCAAAAGATTCCCAGGCATTTTTGAGATCTTCAAAAAGTTTTAAGGGGTTTCAAAAGATATCAAAAGGTTTTAAATATTTTAGGAAATTTTAAACGATCTCCAGACATTTTGTATTAATTTTGTATTAATTATAATTTATAAGAAGAATAAAATTTGTTTTTTTACGTCTGGAAAAATTTATAATTCAGAAACGTAGGATAGAACCTAATAAAAACGACATCCTCCAGACTAATAATTAAAATTTTATTTAAATAAAATACGAATCGATTACGTTTCGGAAACGCAGCTGGCTTCCCTCATCAGATCTCCATCTTGGAAACTTTCCATCCAAGATGGAGACGGGGCATACCTGCTCCGTCTTCACAAAACATTTTTTTTGTCTTTTTTACCATTTTGATACGTAATCGATTCGTGTTTTATTTAAATAAAATTTAAATCATTAGTCTAGAAGATGTCGTTTTTATTAGGTTCTATCCTCAGTTTTTGTTTTCATTTCAATACTTTGAAGGAATTATAAAGACTGAACAATTTTTAGGATATTTTAAAAGATTCCTAAGCATTCTCAAGAGATTCAAACTATTTCAAGGTATTTCCAAAGGTTTCAATCATTTCAAGCGATTTTGATATTTTATTGTATTTCAAAGAATTTATTCACAAGAAATCAGGGATTTGCAGGGTTTCAGAGATTTGAAGCGATTTTAAAATATTGTTTGCCATTCATTTGGAATTCGCCCTGAATTATTATTAATTGATCCTAATTCCTTTTCAATTCTCTTGATTTCCTTTAAACTCACTCAATTCTACTCAATTCAATAGATTTTTATCAAGTTTTTGTTTGATGTAATTCAGTTTGAAAGAAAAAATTTGAAAACTGTCTCTTTTCTTTTGCTTGAATTCAACTGTTTTTGATTAAAATTTGATTAGTTGAAGTTTCTTCTATTTGATTTAAAATTTAACTGTTTTGTCGAAAAGTTGTCTTTTATGTGTTTTTGTTTCATTTTTTGTTGAAAACTGATCTTTTTTATTTGAAAAATCACATTATTTGTTGAAAATACATACTTTTTGGTTGAATTCAACGACGCTTTATTTAAAATATTTTTTTGTTCAAAATATCAACTATTACATTTTAGGTTGTTGGTTGGAGATTCATCTCTTTAGTTCAAAATAAACTATTTTGGTGAAAATCAGTTTTTTCGTTAAAAATTCGCCTCTTTTAGTTTAAAAATGAACAATTCGGATGTAAATTCATGTATTTTAATAAAAATTAGTTTCTTTACGTTGAAAATTATTCTTTATTCTTAACAAAAAATCTTTTTTGTTGAAAAATCATTTAATAAAATACTATATAAAAATATAATTTTTGTTACAGGGATGTCCTTATACGATGAAGCAAGCTGCTGTTTAATTATTGTCGAGGAAAACATCATCGCTGAAACAGACAGCGTTCTTCAGGGTGTTCTTTTTTTAATCCTAAGCCATTTCATTTATGGCTACAACTATGCAGAAGAGAAATCATACACACTGGAGTTTATGCAGCGGTAAATATGAATTCTTAATACAAATTCTTTTGATATTTCGGTTTTCTTGGAAAAAACATATATGTACACTGCCGGTCAAAAGTTTAAGGGCACCTCTTTTCAACGACCGATTAAGTTATCTTGATTTTAATTATGTCAGAGCTAAAAAAATTTTTCTTCAAAGGGTTCAATGCTCTTGGAAATCTGTATAAAATGAGCCCAGGATGAAGCCAGTTTGTCTATTTTTTAAGTAGATTTGGAAAAAATAGTGTAAATTTCAATGTTTTCTTAAATGTTCAATAACTTATGAAATAATTAACATTTTTTGATGTTCTTGGGCTAATTTTGAAGCTATTTTTCCACAGTATCGCAACAGCTTATGAGTATAAATCTAAAATAAAATTTAATTACACTGCAAGAACTTAAATTTGTAACTATAAAGTTGGAAAAATTGCAATATTCTTTGTAATAAGAAAAATATT
This sequence comes from Andricus quercusramuli, assembly GCA_932178445.1. Lineage (NCBI taxonomy): Eukaryota > Metazoa > Arthropoda > Insecta > Hymenoptera > Cynipidae > Andricus > Andricus quercusramuli. The sequence goes on from CAKNXH010054670.1 coordinate 33,059, forward strand.
TTTGTAAAATATGTGAAACTATTTTGTTATTATATATGTTTCAGGATGCTACTTGACATCAATCCTCCAAAGGGGCATAAAAGAATGACCAAAGTAAAAAATGGGAAACCCGTCCGAGCAGCAACAGCATTAGGATTAATTAAAAACATTATAAAATTTAGAAAATTCCAAGATGATCTCTGAGAAGGCAATATTTTTAAAGCTTACCATTTGTTTCGTCTTATATTGCATTGCAATATAACAATGTATCAGTTATATGAATAAATAATTTAAAATAAAATTTTAACTTTACATTTCGTTCTTTTATTTAAATCTCAAACAACTGAGGTATTATAGTTAATATTCAAGAATTTCCGGCGATTTACTCTACAAAGTCTTGAGGTATAAACCTAAAATGTTAGATAATTTTAAAAAGTTTGAGGGATTTTCCCTAAAAAATATTGCGGAATATCCCCGAAATTTTAGATATATTCCAAAAAGTTACGGGGATTTTTCCTTAAACATATTAGGGAAAATTTCCGAAAAGTTAGGTAAATTCCAATAATTTTCGGGAATTTTACCAACAAAACATTAGGAAGAATTGCCTAAATTTTAGGTAGATTTCCAAATTTTGCGAAATTTTCCCTACGAAACATTAGGGAAAATTCCCTAATTCTTCGGTAAATTTACAAATTTTCCCTACAAAATATTAGGGAAAATTCCCTGATTTTCCCTAAAAAACATTAGGGAAAATTCTCCAATTTTTCGGAAAATTTTCAAATTTTGCGGAATTTTCCCTACGAAATATTAGGGAAAATTCCCTAATTTTTCGGAAAAATTTCAAATTTTGCGGAATTTTCCCTACGAAACATTAGGGAAAATTCCCTAATTTTTCGGGAAATTTTCATATCTTTTCGGAATTTTTCCCTAATAACTATTCCGGAAAATTCCCAAAAATTTAGGGTTAATAGCTTCCCGAACATTTTCGGGAAAATTCCCGAAACATTTTTTACAGTGTAATTCTAATAGCAATAACTATAGTAAAACATTCTCGGAAACTAAAATTTAGGTAAGGGGGGGGGGGGGTACAAATATTTTGTTACAGTTTGTTACAGGACGGGGGAGGGGGTCTCAATGAGGGCCTATAATCCGTTACGTAATTTAAGTACGGCCCCTATTCGGAAGCAGAGGTCCAAATAAACATTTTTCATTATTTTTAAGGTGTATTCAAAATAAAGCTCAATTCTATTAATTTTGCTTTTCATTTAATATTGTGTTATAATTATTTTGAAGGGTTTTAATTCCTTATAAAAAAGTAAATAATGTGACTAGACTCGGGTAATTAATAGGGGCCAGACCGGGGACAGATCGGGCGTTTGACCGGGCCCCTAGACATGGCTCCAAGGCGGCCACGTGTTTCATGATGAGTCTGGCCCTGACTCGATTTCTCCATCAGGGCCCGATATGAACGAGTCTGGGCCCGGTCGGGGCCACGGCGAAATTTCTGCACGGGCATTCGGTTATTTCTTTATGTTACGGTCAATACGCGACGGCCGGGAATTTCGCCTAATGCCGTTGGTCAAAACCCGAAGTGAGCGGAATTTTCGGGCTTTACCCAAGCTCCGTTGGTCAATACGCAAAATGCCCAACACTCATTGGTCAAAGCTGCACCTGAGACAGTATTCAGCATGAAAACGGCAATATGCGTATAATAAACGTAAATGGTGAGGTTTGGGGTAGGAAGTTGCCTGCAGGTCAGTTGTAAAATAGACACCGAATGGGAACGAATAAACTATTGCTTATAGTTCGAAAGGAGGGGTTCCAATAAGGCCCTTTATCGGCCCCCCTGAATCATATTTTTTAAAGTTTATTATCGAGATCATTCTTATTTTTTGTTATAATGTGGAAAATATAAGGCTTCCAAAAATACATATACTTTGTGTGTTAATCGATAGGACCCTCATGAAAAAAAACGCTAAACTTAGCTTGCTTTGCAAATATACGCCATTGTTGTAGTTTTCGCGATCTGTATGTAGTATATATGTAGTTAGTATATTTTCAATTATTATAATTTTTTTTTTTATTATTTTTCTCAACAGGATTTCACTTTGAGATTGTAATACTTTATGTGTATGAAAGAATTTATTTTTAAATTAATATTTTCTTAGTTCAATAACAGCTTGAAAGCTTTTGAATCGATTTATCTCAAAACACGATTTTCCGAGTTAGGTTGTTTTTTCACCCAACGCTTCATATGTGAAAATCGTTTTGTTACTCGGTTGCGCTCTATACGTAATAACTACATACAGATCGAAAAAACTACGAAAACGGCGCATTTTTGCAAAACAAGCTAAGTTTAGCGACTTTTTTATAAGGTTCTCATCGATTAACACAAAAAGTATATGTGACGTGCGCCGAAGAAAGAGGGCTTACTCTGGAAAAATCGAAATCGAGGTTTTTACACCTTTCGATAGTTTTTGAGTTGCTCTTTTTAATGAAACCATCGAAAAAAATTTCCGAGTGTTATTATTGCTAATAATTGAGTTGATAGGTACCCGAGAAATCGTGCTTTCGCTCGAGATCCCGTGAAACACCTCCCACCACTCACCACTACATCTCCGCGTCTCATCTTTACCCCGTCCGTGAGCAGCGCCGCTATATGCGTGAGAATGTAGTGGCAAGCGGAGAGAGAAGATTTCGTGGTCTTCCCTCTCTACTTACTTCCTTGTATTTAACCTCGCTTTCCTGGAATGTAAAATGCCTAAAATATAATTTTAGCTCAAATTTAAGTGTTCGAAAGTTTGTCTAAAATAGAATTTTTTTATTTTTTATTAAAAATTATTTTTTCTTAAATTGAAAAACTTTAAAACGGTAACGATTGCTATTTTTTTAAATTATTTTTATTACACACATTTGATTAAATATTTATCTCTTTTTTTTCAAGTATTTGGTTAAAATTCATCTATTTTGTAGAAAATTATTCTCTTTTGGCGGCAAATTAGAATAGTTGGTTGAAAGATAAACTCTTTTATTGAAAATTATTATTTTTTGTTAGAGATAAATTATTTTCGTTCAAAACGATCATATTTTAAAAATACAGAAGTAACCAAAAAAAAGTTACAAATCAAAACAGTAAAAATTTATAGTTTTTTTTTTCAACAGTTAAGAAACATAAACAATACATTTGGTTGAAAATTCCGGTATTTTGTTAAAACTAACCTTTTTTGTAGAAAATTAATCTTTTTTATTCTTTATTATTTTTATTTTATTATTATTATTTATTAAATATTATTTTTATTCTTCATCATTTTTATTCTACTACTTGGTTGAAAATAGTGAAGCAAGTCATGGAAATACTGGTTAAAAGTTGAATTCTTTTGTAAAAAATTCATTTCTTTTTGTTGAAATTTTTTTTTCCGCCAAAAAATTTGATTAAATATTTATCTCTTTTTTATATTTCGAGTATTCGTTTTGTAAGAAACTAAATAAATATGAAACTTTTTCAAAAGTGTGCGAAGTTTTTTTTTCTGTTGAATAAGATACCATAAACCTGCAATAATTATGTTCTTAACCTTCAGTTTCAGCAAAGATGGCATCAATTACATCTTGTTATAATTAGCCCTGCGATTTATATTTACAGATTTATTTTTTAATGAAAGTTACAATGTGCAAAAAATGTTAACATTCCTTTCTTAGAGTTTTCATTCAAAAATACAATTGAATCTCAGTATAAGAAACATAGAGTTTAAAAAACACAATACTACGTTCAATGATATCGAACACATCTGGGAATATATAATAAATAATTATATATACTGCCGCATTCATGCTGGCTGAATAATGTCTCAGGTGCTGATTTGACCAATGAGTGTTGGGCATTTCGCGTATTGCCCAACGGGCCTTTGGCAAAGCCCGAAAACTCCTCTCACTTCGGGTTTTGACCAACGGCATCAGGCACTTCGCGTATTGACCGGGCAATGCGCGAAATGCCCGGCCGTAGCGTATTGTCCGTAACATTTGCAAGAAATTTAATACATTTCTAAGCTTCTGTGCTTCACTGAAAGACATTTCTGGATAGTTTCTTTAGCAATTATAGGCATTTTTTAATAGATCTGAATATTTTATGTAAAACGGTATTTTTAAAGAGATAAAAAAATTTTAATTTTGGTTTTTGAATGAAGAAATACTAATTAATGTTTTTTTTTAAACCAAACCTAATAGCCCTATGAGGACTTTATTTATCTTTCATTGAAACAAAGAAACGTTGCAATCGGATCTTAATTCTCATGTGAAAATCAATTTGTTCATAGGCACTATCTTTGTCCCAGTGTGGAGGTGTACGGTGGAAACTGTGAAAGGCGTCAAGTTAGACTTTTTGGCAGCGTGTCGGCGATGCGCTTGTTCAGTGTAAACCAAAGCATTGCTCACCACAGTTCCTATCCTGACGCAAACGCAAACACCCGCAAGCATTCAGTTTTGCGTTCGAGCACCCTGGCGGACCGGCCGAACGCAAACATTACGCTACAGCGTAACGGTAAAGTAATGGTAAAGTAATGCTAAAGTAATATGGCATTATAATTAATAAAGGAAACAAAATTAATATTTAAATTGTTGCAATTATAATAAAACGTTAAAATTTACATTAAATGGTCATGCCGTAATTGCAACAAGTTGCTTTCTCAGCGTTAAAAAATAAAAAAAGAAAGTGGCTGTCATTCAAGTCGGGTCCCTGCAGACTGGCAACCCACTTAAAGCCACGTTAGCGGTTTGCCAATATGCAGGGCCCGACTGCAATGACGGTCACTATGTTTTTTTTATTTTTTAATGCAGCAAAAGCAACTTGTTGCAATTGCGGCATGACCGTTGAACGTAAATTTCAACGTTTTATTATAATTGCAACAGTTTACATATTAATTTTGTTTCCTTTATTAATTATAATGCCATATTACTTTACCATTACTTTAGCATTACTTTACCGTTACGCTGTAGCGTAATCTTTGCGTTCGGCCGGTCCGCCAGGGCATGCATGAACCTTTATTTTGAGAACGACGCGCCAAACTTTTGAGACAACAGATCCAGAACTCAGTAAGACCGTTGCGTTATTTTCTGGGGATGCTGTTGACACGCGTGCACAACCTCACGTAAATTTACTTATATGTAACTATAAATATATGGGAAGACTCCAATTCCGTGAAAACTTTCAATTTTAATAATGTTTCTCTTTTTCATTCCGAACATAGAAATGTAGCACATTTTAAAGCCGCTGCTGCACGAAAAATAGCGCTACTGTCGCGTTTAAATCGTGGTTGTGTTGCCCTACTACACCGAATGCAACAACTGTCCTAAATTTCTTTCCGTGTTCTTGCAGCAGATTCGGAACGAACATCTTATTCCACTTAGTTGTCGATATAGCGTTAAAATTTTTGTTGGAAAATAGGCCGCTACGTCTATCAGACGATCTATTATTACTTTGTTTTTAAAATTGGACCACATTTGGACAGTCTTTACCTCAGTTAACATTGATTACACAAAAAAAAACTTGTGTACAAATGCACGCAGAAAATGTGGAAATTTAAGAGTAATTGAATTCGGGGTCTAGCCATTTTGATTGTTAAAATCTTCTGCATTTTTTGTGTGTACATTTTGAGTGCTAGAAAGTTTATATATGCTCAAATAATTTTAGAATATTTTGCAAAACTTTCATTTTAATGTGGCTTAAAATGTTGATGTCTTACAAGATTTTTGAAAACTGGGCATATTATGAAGTATTATACGAAAAAAATTAATATTAGTGATTTTTGCAAAGCTCTGGAAATTGCGAATTTTTTAAACTTATTTTTGTTCCGCGGAGTCTCTGAATATTGCTCGATCTATTTCAAAATTTGCACAGGTCATAAGGGACCCAAAATGAAAATTTTCAGTGCTAGCCTGCTTTTGATTTCCAATTTTATTATTTTTTAACTCACTCCATATAAAATAATTTCAAGGGAATTCAAGTGACTTCCGAAATTTCTTAAGATTTCACTGACATCAGGAGTATTCAAGTTCCGAGTATAGAAGTGTAGAAGTCGGATCGGCTACTGTAGCTACAGTGATTTTATGTAATTTCAGATATATCAGGAGACTTCAAGATATTTCATTACAAGTGTACATCTGAGTAAAGAAGGATAAAGGGAAAATATTCGAACAAGGGCAGAATAAACTTAAAACGAACAAATACAACAATAATTTAACGAAACAGAAACAAAAGACATAAAGCCTAAGGAAGGTACCATAATCAACCAAGTTATATTTTGGTTCTAAGCACTTTTATTTTCGTTAGTTTTTTGGAAGTGCATATATAGTGCCAAAAAAGGTTTAAGCTGGAGTTTGATATAGGGATTTCAACAGTTAAGAAAATTTTATATTAAAAAAATGAATAATTATATACCAAAAGATTACACTAGAGTACACCAGATTGCATGGGATTACACGGGCGATCGTTTTTTCCTCCACGGCTACCTGTGTACCCTTCCCCTTCCAGTGTGCAGCGACACTACCCCTCACTGGATTCGAAGTTGCTCCAGGCCCTCGATCTTAGGTCCTTTGTCTTTCCACTTACCTATTTCTTCACTATTTCCTCGCCTATTGCTTAATTAAAAATGCTAATAGGTCCACAAAATCTCTAACAATCTGACGAGTTTGAGAATATAATCGTAAATATTCGTAGATTCTCAAGGATTCCGATTTGAAGTTAAAATTTTCGTAAGCTCCCAATTCCCATTATGTTAATAAGGTGATTCAAATTTTTATCTTTTGTTTTTTTTTTAATGGTACGATTGTAGAAGCTTTCAGAAAAAAAACGTAACCTTCTAGCATTATTCAAAGAGAATACTATTAAAATAATAATAACTTGATAGTTTTTCATGTATAAGAGACATAATGTTAAGTTATGAATGTTTCGATGACCATGAGAAGTTATATCTGAGAAATTGAAATTTTGTTCCCTTGAAAATCGCTCTGCAGCAAAAATACGAAATTTTAAAAAACTTTGTTGTTGAATAATTTATTCAAATACTGTTTAAAAAATGTTCTTTTCCTTGTCGAAGGAAAGTTGGCAAAAAATTTTTTTCACAGTTGTGAGAATACAAATTGGCAAGGAACATGGCATTTAAACAATTTTCTTGCCTTAAACATTTTCTTTTTAACGGCATCCCTCTGATGAAAAATATGTTTTTCCTTGATTTTTTTAATACAAATTTTCCTTCAAAAAAGTTTTATCTTTCTAAAAATTATTTAATTTTAATTATTCAAAAAATTTTGAATTTCAATTTTTCCAAATTCAAGATCACGCTGTATATATATGTGACGTGCGCCGAAGAAAGGGGGCTTACTCTGGAAAAATCGGAATCGAGGTTTTTACACCTTTCGATAGTTTTTGAGTTGCTCTTTTTAATGAAACCACCGAAAAAAATTTCCGAGCGTTATTATTGCTAATAATTGAGTTGATAGGTACCCGAGAAATCGTGATTCCGCTCGAGAGCTCGAGATCCTGTGAAACACCTCCCACCACTCACCACTACATCTCCGCATCTCATCTATACCCCGTCCGTGAGCAGCGCCGCTATATGCGTGAGAATGTAGTGGCAAGCGGAGAGGGAAGATTTCGTGGTCTTCCCTCTCTTCTAAAAGTCGCGTCTATCGGGTCGACTTCGACCGCTCTTCCTGAAAAATCTCGCTTTCCAGAGTAAGCCCCCTTTCTTCGGCGCACGTCACATATATATATATATATATATATATATATTTATATTTATATATATACTTATTTATTTATCATGAATAAAATATTGTAAAGTATGTATGTTGAAAAAATAGAAAATTATAAGAAATAATTGTTGCGATGAGTTGAAACGGTAGAATCTATATATATATATTTGGCATTACATTCATCTCAAATTTGTCCATATAAAAAGTTGATATATTAAACGTATTTATTATTATTATTATACTATTAAGCCTTTTCCCTTCCGGGGTAGGCGTGACTTGTTCGGTTGGAAAGTAGTGAAATAGGTATATAGGTATGAGGTTGATCGGTATATGGGTATTGGGTGGATAGGTATGTAGGTGTTATGTATAGATGTTTTAGATTGATCTGGAGTTCTCGTGTTATTTATATAAATTACACCTTCACTCCGCAACACTGCTCCGACCCAGGTTGCTGATCAATCTCTCTAGCGATCACCCCAAGTGAGGAGCCTCACAAAATTATTATGTATGGTTCCCCACCTGGGCCCATTAGTATCCAAGGTCTTTGTTTCAGGCATCATTCACTCTATTGTCACTCTGTGGTTTCAAAGGAATTTCATTTTGCAAGGATTACTGTAATACTTCCTACTGAATTGTATAATAATATTTTTACTCATTTTTCAAGAATTTGTTTCCAATGAATCCAGGACTGCGCAGTATTTCCAGAATTTTGTTTTCACTCTTACGAATCCGAAAGTATTTGAAAAATCTTGAAACACTCAAAATCTGCAACGGTCAAACTTAAGAAAAAGAGAAAAAATGAAACGCAAGTGTCATTCGACCCTTTCTGCCCTTTGTTCCCGAAAATCAGTCCATCTGTAGCACTCTCAGAAGTCAGTCGGTTATTTGAAAACAGGGAAGGAACTGAATACAAAATATAAAGTTTTAAAATTTTCATTATTTTCTATAAACTCTTTTCATGTGTACAGTTTTATTCAATAAAAGATTTTATAACCGCGTAACCAAAGTGAATCTTGGAACACGACAGGAAATGGAAGACTCTACAACCTGTTTTAAAAAAGATGAGTTTTCTAGTATATATCAAATTATAGTAATTTTTGCTAAAATACATTTTTTTCCCCCCATGTTTGGTTAGGTTGAGGGGGGGCGGGGGGTATCTTCAAATAATTTAAGTTCTCCTTGTCGGCTTTAAAAAAATTTTAGACTTAATCTACTTGTGCGTATTCAAATGATTTTCTCGGACATACTTTTATTTTTGAAATAGGAATAGATATACATAAGTGGAAAGACAAAAGGATTGCCTCCACAGGGGACCTAGCATCGAGAGCGTGGAGCAATTTCGAATCCAGTGAGGGGTAGTGTCGCTGCACACTGGAAGGGGAAGGGTACACAGGTATCTGTGGAGGAAATGATGACTGCCCGATTACACAAGGTTACATGGATAATAGCAGTGGTCAAACCCTTGGTACCAGCTATACAAAAGGAGTACTACAGTGGTATAGATTTCGTGACCTTTCAGAGTTTGTAAATTATTCAGAATAGACATTTGAATTTGCTTTTCATTTCCTTTATTTTTTACAGACAAATTAGCGTATAATAATCTACAATAATTTAGAGTATAAATATGGTGTTTAGTAAAAAATTAGAATAGGATTTCAAAATAAATTTTTTTATTAATCATTCGATGTAGGTAGCACAGGTTTTTTACTTAACAGCCTTCATTTGCCAAAGTCCGTCATTTAGATAGTGACAGTTTTCCACGCCTACTCCTTTATTCACTTTGGCTCTAGAATAGAGAAATGATTATGTAAATGTAAAAAATATTATTTTTCACAATACATGCATGGAAACAAGTCACTTTTTTTGCATGTTTACCGCATCACCTGTTTTGTGCACTTGTATCTCTTGTATACTAATTGAAGAAATTATATGTGAAAATATGGTTTGAAAGAAGGGGTGAGAAAACAGTATGCTACATTCCCTTAGATGAAAAGAGGATAGAACAAGTTGATGATTTCGTGTATCCTGCAAGTTTAATGAGTGCTGACGGGAAGATAGACGCAGAGAAATTCATACGTATAAACAGGAGTAAAAAGATTGTCTACAGTGTAAGATCCATTACTAGAAGTAAAAATGTAACGAAAAAAGCTAAAATTGCAATATATAAATATGTGCTTACACCCACCGTGTTGTACGGTACCGAGACCTGGCTGTAGCAAGAAAGGGATAGGAGTAGTAAAAAGGATTTTTCATCACGCATGCACGGAATATGCCATATTTCACATCTGTTTTCCGTGCGCATTGTGGCAAATTGCGCATGCCGTACGAATAGCGTGCGTTCTACAATGATCGCACGCTGCTCCGTGTTTTAGAAGAAATATCGCACGCTCCACCGTGTTTTAGTAAGAAAAATCACCCGCTTCGCCGTGTTTTTACGAAACGAACGCAACTAACCTTCTACTAACTTCAACGTTATCATCTTCAAAATGTCAACAACAGTTTGTTTTGTGTCGTGGATGCAAGAAGTAAGTATAAAAAAATGACAAATAATATTGATATGATTAATATGAATATTCATATTGATTATATGTAATCATAATCAAATAAAAACGTATTAGATCTAAATATCATACTTAAATATGCCCACTAGGGTGGTCCAAAAATGCATTGCAAAATTTTTGTTCATCCTAAAGGGCAAGTCCCCCCGCCAAAAGTTTCCATTTCCGGAGAAAGAAAATCCCTATTTTTTTTCGAAATTCGAATGTTAACACGTGCCACCGGGCACTTCAAAATCCCATTTAATTAACATGGGGAAATTCTGGATTTTCGAAAAATTGAACTCATACTTCAGGGTTTGATAGAAACGTGCCAAACATTTTAGGGATTGAAGAGGAGTACCTATGAAATAAAAGGATACTAATAACTTTTATTTTCAACTCACCCTTACCCCCCCACAACGCCCCAAATATGACCCAATAAATCAAAAAAGTACATTTTCATGTATTATTGTTGCTTTTCAGCAATTTCCGTCGTCTTTTTCATACAAATAATTACTAATGGGCTATTTGAATATTTCCCACGACTTTTTAAACAATTTTTAATTGTTTAAACAAATGTAACTTATTTAAACAATTATTTATTCCCACAGAATGTAAAAAATAATCTTATTTTCTGACTGAAATGTAATAGTTTGTCATTGTTTGAAGTAGCTTTTTTTTTAAACATTAGGTAATTATTTAAACAATTACTTATTGTTTATTCCCAAAATTTCTGAAAATTGACCCAGAGATGTCCAGTTTTTTCTCAAATTGGTATCCTATGCTACTTTTTGTTAAATAATTATATAATTTTAATACATTTCTAATAATTTTTATTAAATTTATATTTCTTTAAACAATTTTGATTTGCTTAAGCAGTTTTTTTTCGATAACTTTAAAAAAATTAAATCAAATTAAATACATATAATTTTTTTTCTGACTGTATAGTGTATAGAAAGAATATATCAACAGTTTTGTAATTGTTTAAACAAATATAATTTGTTTAAACAATTATTTTTCCAACAATATTTTTTTAATCATGTTTTCTGAATTAAACGAAATATTGAATGATTTCGAAGAGAAATAAATTTTGCTAAAAACTTTTTGTTATTGCTTATGCAATTATTGTTTTTTTCTTCAAATTTCCTTCAAATTGAGTATGAATGGTTTACATCTTCTTTGGCGCATTATTAAATAAATCATGGAAGTCATAATAAAATTTAAATCATAAAAGTGTATTTATTATTGCTTTCTTCATATTTTTACAATCTTTATCATAATTATATTATAAAAAAGCACATTCACTAATGCAAATTATGATTCAAGTTTCAATAGATTGCTTTTTGCCATTTTCATACTCGTTATAAATATTAAAACGTGTCGCTGACTCTCGTAACAAAATTTACTACTCCTCTAAATCATCCAATATTATGTTCAATTCAGAAAATACGATTTGAAAAATATTTTTGAAAAAATAATTGTTTAAACAAATAATATTTGTTTAAACAATTAAAAAATGGTTAATATATTCTTTCGATACACTATACAGTCAGCAAAATAATTATATGTATTTTATTTGATTTAATTTTTTTAAAGTTATCGAAAAAAAACTGCTTAAGCAAATCAAAATTGTTTTAACAAATATAAATTTATTAAAAATTATAAGAAATGTATCAAAATTATGTAATTATTTAACAAAAAGTAGCATAGGATACCAATTTGAGAAAAAACTGGACATCTCTGGGTCAATTTTCAGAAATTTTGAGAATAAACAATAAGTAATTGTTTAAATAATTACATAATACTTTTAAAAAAATAACTAGTCCAACGACAAATTATTACATTTCAATCAGAAAATACGATCATTTTTTACATTTTTTGGGAATAAGTAATTGTTTAAATAAGTTACAATTGTTTAGACAATTAAAAATTGTTTGAAAAGTCATGGAAAATATTCAAATGGTCCATTAGTAATTATTTGTATGAAAAAGACGACGGAAATTGCTGAAAAGTAACAATAGTACGTGAAAATGTACTTTTTTGATTTTTGGGTCATATTTGGGGCGTTCTGGGGGGGTAAGGGTAAGTTGAAAATAAAAGTTATTAGTATCCATTTATTTCATAGGTACTCCTCTTCAATCCCTAAAATGTTTAGCACGTTTCGATCAAACCCTGAAGTATGAGTTCAATTTTTCGAAACTTTTGACGGGGGGACTTGCCCTGTAGCTCGAAAAGCGTTTTTTGGACCACCCTAATGCCCACAGCAGGTTTCAGGTTAGGTGCGTTTGTTTCGTGAAAACACGGCCAATTTTCCATCGGCACCTGAAATTATCTTTTTGATTGGGGTGTTTTCCCTCGGGGGGGGGGGGGGGGGGCTCCGCCCCCCGAACCCCCCCTACCCGACCCCCGTCCCCACCGAAGATATTCCGCATTCGCTTCGCTCGTGCAGATAAAATACGAAGAATGCATATTCCTCACATTCATGATGAAAAATAGTGTGTGCAACTCGTGCGGTATAGTTGCATATTCCGCCACTTGGGCGCTCATGGCGCCCGCGTGCGCAATATGCAACTATACCCCACTCGTTACACAATGTACTATTATTGAGGTGGTTTGGTCATGTTGAGAGAATGGTTGAAGAACGTTTCACAAAGCAATTATATTAAGGTAAAGTGAATGGTAGAGTACCCAGAGGTAGACCGAGGAAAGAATGGTCAGAATGTGTGAATGAGACTCTAAAGCAAAAAGATATAAAGAGCCATAGAAATACAAGAGATTTAGCTTAATGGTATAAAAATAATAATAAAAAATATACTTGACCTAAAGTCGGGTCCAAAAGTTGAGGCCCCTCACTTTTTTTGATTGCAACTGGCACAAAAAAAATTCTGAAATATCTAATAAAAAGCATCTTAAAGTCTTCCGAATGCAGCGATATGTTCACTCTTGCCCAAAAAACGTCCCAAAAAACAGGGTTTTTCGGCCTCCTTTTTAAAGGGTCCACTTTCAACTGTTCCCAGAAGGAGGGCGAGGTTAGGAAAAATCTGAAAAAATCACATATATTCTTTGAACATTCCTGAATGCAATGCATTTTTCAAAATGCTGAAATATTCAATAGTTTACTTTTTACGGTCATTTATTTAGAAAAATATTATCTTGAGAACGAATGAAGCTCTAGGAAGCCGTTTAATGGTTCCAAATGTGCAGTTTTGTCGTGCGATTGCAATGCAATACTTAAATTTATGATAAAATCATTCTTACGCGATAAATATAATTTTGAATATTTCTGACTTCAATCAGTTTGGGCGTGTGGCCAGAACAGCGGGACAAGTGGCAGCAATAGAAGTACCCTTTCTATGACAATAGTAATTCCAGAAGCAAGCCAAATGCCCGAAATAGATGTGGTTGAACGAAGCAGGGTCGTCTCAACCCGATTAAGAATATTTTCGATAGAAAATTAAACAAATAAATGTCTTCTAATACTCCTACAACCCTGGATGTCTTTTAAACCGACTCAAATTTTTTTGTTGAATCCACATTATTTAAAAAATTTTCAGAACTTCTAAATATCTTTTTACATAATTTGAATTTCTAGATTATATTTCGACAATTTGGCATATATTCTTAAAGAATCATTTTAATTTGCCATGCGTCTGCAGAAAATGTTCTTATTCTCTTCAAACCTATACAAATTCTCGAAAAGTTTCCAAATTTCATTTGGAAATCTAAAAAAGTTTATAATTTGTTGAGAATTTTTTGAAATATTTCCAAACAGTAAATAATCTTTCAATTTTTTCAGAACTTGTCTTTTAGAATCCTGCAAAGAAAAAGAGTACTCTTGGGAAAATTTTTAATAATTTCTCATTTTGCATGAATATTTATGAGAATTTCTGAAAATTTTTAAAATAATGTGGATTCAACAAAAAAATTGGAGTCAGTTTAAAAGACATCCAGGATTGTAGGGTTTTTAGAAGACATTTATTTTTTTTAAATTTCCTATGGAAAATATTCTTAATCGGGTTAATATTCGCAAATGGGTTTCGATTTTCTGAGGACCCGCTCCGTAAATGCATCTTGAAGACGTTGAGATGACCCTGCTTCGTTCAACCACATCTGTTTCGGGCATTTGGCTTACTTCTGGAATTACTATTGTGATAGAAAGGGTACTTCTTTTGCTGCCACTTGTCCCGCTGCGCTGTGCTGGCCACACGCCCAAACTGGTTAGTCAGAAATATTCAAAATGATATTTATCGCGTAAGAATGATTTTATCATAAATGTAAGTATTGCATTGCAATCACATATTACGGGTGTAATGTCGAGGAGGGAAGTCGGGATTTGGATTACCGAGAAAAGGGTAGACTTACAGTGGTCGTCGGGACCAGGCAGTTCGTGGCGACGTTCCGGAGGTTGGTTTGTGTTGGGCGGATTGCCCGAGGATGAGTGTGGTCCTGATGAGGGCAGTGGTGACCACGGTCAATCTTCCCTTGGGGTTGCGACGGTGGCTGGACGGCGGTTAGGTTTCTTGGTAGCCCGAGAACGGCCAGGGCGTTCATAAACACTTGTGGTGGAAACGTATGACACGGGAGCCGAAAGGGCGAGATCAGTCGACTTGGAGTCGAGCGAGCACAGACTGAGCAACCGCTGTGCTGTTTCTCGGGACTTTGGGTCCCCTCGGGGGATTCCGTTCCGTCTCGTGTGCGGCCCGGCAACCCTTTCGTGCAGGGCCGTACCGAGTTCCGCGCTATGGTAACAATTCTGTTACACACATGACAAAACTGCACATTTGGAACCATTAAACGGCTTCCTATCTTCATTCGTTCTCAAGATGTTTTTGTAAATAAATCACCGTAAAAAGTAAACTATTGAATATTTCAGCATTTTGAAAAATGATTTGCATTCAGGAATGGTCAAAGAATATCTGTGAATTTTTTCAGATTTTTCCTAACTTCGCCCTCCTTCTGGGAACAGGTCGAAATGGACCCTTGAAAAAGGAGGCCGAAGAACCCTGTTTTTGGGACGTTTTGCAATATAACTTTTGAAATTTTTTTTTTAGACATGAGTGAACATATCGCTGCATTCGGAAGACTTTAAGATGGTTTTTATTAGACATTTCAGAGATTTTTTTGTGTGCAAGTTGCAATCAAAAAAGTGAGGGGCCTCGATTTTTGGACCCGACTTTAGTAGAGTAATTGAAGTTTTTATTCTTTTTTTATGAAAGAAAGTTATTAATCTTTTTCTGGGTAAGTCCACAAAAAAAAAAACTTCCAAATTTCCAGCAGATGTAATGTTCAGTAGAATCCACAGAAGATTTCTGTGAAGTTTTACTTCAATTGAACTAGCCATTCATGAAGTTCGTGGGTTTTTGTTTTGTTTTGTGAGGTAGCATGGTATTAAGGCGCTTCGTCGAGCCAAGTTTTTAGCCCATGTATTCGTTCTGACATTAATCCCGCTAAACGGATGAATTGTTCAATGTAAGATTTGAACCACATAATCTGAAGGGTATAGTGCCTAACATTACTGCCTCTTTTTTTTTTAAATGGTCTTGTTTTTGTGTTTTTTTAATCAATCGAAAATATGTTTTATTTCTGCGCCTGTAAGCGAGCAATCCGCCACCGGGAAAGTACCCCCGTTGGACCTAAAACAGGCGCTCTCCAAAGTATATAGAATTTACAATAATTCACCATGACGGTTTTCGAGCATGCTGAACGCAGGGGGTCGCTCGTAAATCTTCCGCTCTTTCCATTGTTGCATCCTGAGACGATTCGAGCCGCTTGAACGAAATTGATAATTATTAAAATATGCATAAATTGAATTTTTATATGCTGCATTAGGTTCATGACATAATTACGAGACGAGTAAAAAAAGATTGAAAAAAATCGGTTCACCCGTTCAATTTCTGTTGGGAGTTTTGGTAATGTTGCACTTTATTCGAGATTACCTTCAATA
>CAKNXH010054672.1:2267-32900 GCA_932178445.1 Andricus quercusramuli
AATTTTCAACGAGGAAGGATTTCTCAGTCAATAAAGAAAAAAAATAAACGAAATTGTTGAAGTATCTATGAAACAGTTCAATTTTCTACCCGAAAATATGAATATTCAACAAAAAAAGTTAATTTCCAACAAAATATATTAATCTTCTGCCAAAATAATTCAAATTTCAACCAAACAGGCGAATCTTCCGCAAAAAAAAAATTTAAGAAAGTAGTTCAACTTTCAACCTAACAGTTGAATTTTCAATTAAAGCAGATGAATTCTCAACAAGAAATTTAATAGTTGATATTCCAATCAAAACAAAAATTTAATTTTAAATCATAAACACTTCAATTAACCATAAAAGACGGATCAAAATAGTTGAATCCTCAACCAAAGCAGACTAATTTTTCCACAAAACACTTGCAATTTTATACAAATAAAAAATGATCTTGCTATAAAACAGTTAATTTTTCAACCAAATAGTTACATTTTCAACAAAAAATATTAATTTTCGACACAGAAGATTAATTTTCTACAAAAAAAAATGAATTCTCAAGAAATTACATAAATCAACCTAATAGTTTTTAACAATGGATCTGATGCCAGTCCAAATTTTATTTTATTAATTTTTAGCTTATGTTTTTTCGTTTCTAAAAATTTGTAACTACATAGTTACATTTTTAAACTAAAAATTATCATTCTTTACCAAAAAATTAGCAGTAATTTTTCATTTAAGAAAATTAACTTTCGATTAAAAAAATGAATTTTCTACAAAACTATTTAATCTTGTACTAAATAGTTGAATTTTCAAGTCAAAAAGACTAATGTTCTACAAAACAGTTGTATTTTAAGTCCGAGAATATGAATTTTTTTACAAAATAGTTCATTTTCAACCAATCAATTGAATTTTCAACAAAATAGTTAAATTGTCAGTTCAACAAATCAATTTTTACCAAAAAACGACTTTTCAATAAGAAAAATTAACTTTTAAAAAGAAGTTCAACTTTCAACCTAAAAAAAGGAATTTTCAACAAAAAATGTAATAGTTGATATTTTAATAAAAAAGGATTTTAATTTATAATGAAAACAGTTGGAATTAAGGGGCCATTTATAAAAAGGGAAAAGTCGAATAGCATTTTAAATAAAATTTTAATTTAATTTTTAATACTTTGAAAGTATTAGGTTCGAAAACTGGAAATTTCGCTTAAAAATTTAAGTCAATTTTCCATTGTACACTTTTTGATTTCCGACTATGCACTTTTAAATTCCGGCTAAATATAAATTTAATACTTTAAAAAATGTATGACACTATTTTTACACTTTTTTTTCAAATATGTGACATTATTTACACTATTTCTGGTCTCTGAAGTGAGTCCGAGGCCTTTACATGATATATCTAATCCTCTTTATTTGATTAATTAATTTACAAAACTGAATGGTGAACCGAGAAATGACAGAGATTTTTTTTTTACCGGGAATGTTACAAATTTATTGAAGAAAAATCCATCAATTTCAGTTCAATTTAATCTATCCAATCACTTGGAATATCACAAATTTCGCGATATAATGCTAAATAAAATAAGTCTGATTTCATATTTTTTGACTGTGAAGTCCATTTGTTAACATAGATTAAAAAACTTAAACAATTAAAAACTAAAAGCGTTTGCAATTGAAATTTAAAAAAAATTTAGTTAATGAACCGTAAATATAAATTAATTAATGATTTTTAAAACTGAACTGTAGTTCTAATATTAAAAATTGATCATTAATTGATTTTTCAACCAAATATGTAAATTTTCACTTGAAAAGATTAATTTCCAACCCAGAAGAAAACGAATTTTCATCCAAATAAATTAATTTCCAACTGAATAGTTTAGTTTTCAACCAAAAAGATCCATTTTCAACCAAGAATGGATAGTTGAATTTTCAGTTTAAAGAATGAATTTTGAACCAAAAAATAATGAATTTGCAAAAAAATAGTTGAATTTTCAACCAAAGAGATCAATTTTTAACTAAAATGATGAATCTTCAACTAAAAGAATGGATTTTTAACAAAGTAGTTGAACTTTCAAGTGAGTGGTTGAAGTTTCAACCAAAAAAGATGAATTCTCAATGAAAAATGTGATAGTTGCTATTTCGACCAAATTGATTTTAGTTTAAAATAAAAAACAATTGAATACTACCAAAACTACGAATTTTTAACAAAATAGTTGAATTTTCAAATAATAAAGATCAATTTTCGGCCGAAAATGGAATAGTTTAATTTTCAATTTAAAAAAATAATAATTTTCAACACAGAAAAAAATGTGGAACTATATAAATTAATTTCCATTCAAATAGTTTGATTTTCAACTAAAAATATTAATTAAAAAAATTACTTGAACAAAGTAGTTTACCTTTCTTTCAACTAAGTGGTTGATATTCAAATAGTTTAATACTGCCAAAACGACAAATTTTAAATTAAATATTTGAATCCTCAACGTAAAACATTGATTTTCAACCCAATATCTAATACTTAAATTTTCAGTTGAAAAATTATTTTAAACTAAAAAAAAACTAAATATCAACACAATAGTTAAATTCTCACCCAAAGATTTGAATTTTTAACTAAAATGATGAAGGTTCAATCATAAAAATGAATTTTTAACAAAGTAGTTCAACTTTCAACCACGTATTTAATTGTTTGACCAAAATGGATTAAACTTCAAATAAACCGTTGCATTTGTAACTAAACGAATAAGAAACTTTCAAAAAATAAATCAAATACTTTCATTATGCTGAACATATTTTTTATTTACTTATTTATCTATTATTAAAACAATTTCGGGATTTTTCAGTCGTTCCCCTTAAATTTAGACTTTGAACGTTAGAATTATAATTGTTCCATTCAAAAAGTTTTTAATTTGTAAGTGAAAGTGTTTAATTCTGATTTATAAATAACAATTGATTAATTGTTAATTATAAACGACTTAAAATTAAAATAATTTTACTTCTAATTAAACAATTTTTTCATCAGAAAAATGTTAATAGTTCAATTTTGAAAGTTTACCAATTTATTGATTGATTCTTCAATTGGTAGCTTATTAATGATAGCGCGACTTTCTATATTTTCACAAGAAACCTTTGAACTGTCCAATTCATAAAAGTTAAACATTAAAATTTGTGGAGTTTAACGGCATTTAACTTGAAATTGTTCACTTGAAAAGTATTGAAAGCTTCCATTTTGTACGTACAAATTATTGAGTGTTTAAATACAAAATTTCAGAATCAAACCTTTTTTAAGCTTCAATTATTAAAGTTTAAAATTCAATAGCTCCACTTTGATTGCTTTAATTTGCAGTTCTGCTTTGATTACTTCAAATGAAAAATTTTTCAGCACTAAAGTTCGAATTTTTTATTATCAATGACCGTGAAAAATTTGTGCGAAAAGGAAAAAAACGGGAAATGATCGGGTTTTATTGAATCAATTAATTGTAATACCCTTTAATAATGCAGTTACAATTATAAATTCTATCTTGTATATTTCTGCTCAGGAAGCTCTGTAGCCACATCGTTGAGCGAAGGCGAGGCAGTTACAAAGAAAGTTGGAATTTTATCGGTTCACAAAACGAATTTCAAATTCAAGCCAATAACATTACAAACAGTGCGACCTTTTGTACTCGGTAACATTAGTGTCAAGAAGGACATGGATGGTATTGCAACGAGGATAAAAGATAAGGATACGTTGTCTAAAGCTATTATGAAAAAAGTCGATCATCACATCGAAACGGAATTGATAAGACAAGCTGTAGAGCTTTGCACAGGTATGTTGTATTTTAATATTACAGGAAAGCATCTTAAATTCGAGACTTATCAAAGAAATCACAGGGTGGCCGCTGGACCAGAAAATTGAGAATTTTTTGGAACGGGGAGAATCTATTTTTTGACCGGAAATTTTCAAAATTTTTAGAAGAGAAATTAATTATCTGCTTGAAATATCACAAATTTCATATCAAGTGATGTAATGAAACTTTAAATAAGTTCGATTTAAACTTTTCCTGAATGTTAAATTCATTTGTTAAGTTTTTCAATTATGAAATCATTCAGCTTACAATGAGCAATCCTTAAATATTTTATTTTAACTTGAAAACAATCACGCACGATATACGCGCGATTTTTTTTTGTCTCACACAATTTTTAATTAAAATCTCAAATTAAAATCAATACACAATTTTTGTAATTAATAGTATCTATTATCTAAAATAATAGAAAAGCAAAAAACATTATTTTAGATGATTGATGAAAATTGACGTCTTAAATTCTGAACTAATATATATACATTTTTTAACAATATTTAGAGTCTAAATAACGGTTTCATTGTCTAAATTTTAGACAATGAAACCGTTAAATTTTTGATTAAAAATACCAATTTTGGGCGCAAAATGTTAACATAATCTATTAGTGTTGAAATATTCTGTCAAATCTCATGATTTTTTCATTTATAATATCAATTTTAGACGTAAAAAACTGTGTGGCAGTGGGCCACACGGCAGAAGTGAAACTTTGATGGATTAACTTCGACATTTTTCGTGAGAAACCATCATGTGTTTTGAGAAAATCGTGAGTTTTGAGAAGATTTCTCGATCCAGACCCAGCTCGGTCGTACGTGCAGTCGTGCGGTCGTACAATTTTTTGAATTCACCCCCATCCCAAACGAAACCTAATTTTTTTCTATTGAAAATACTAATTTCCGACGAAAAATACTAACATAATACCAAATAAATAAAACATTTTTATAATATTATTCAGATTATAATGTTTTTTAATTTTTTTAAACGATTTCTTGTGAAAAGCGTTAATACAACCAGAAACGGTTCAAAAATTGCAAATCTTGTTCAGACTGTAATTATTTCAGTTTTAAAATATCATTGTTTGGTAAAACGCTAACGCATCTTAAAATTGTTAATAAATGGTGAACCTTTAAAACCTAATGTATTTTTTGTTCTGTTTAAAAAGCCTGATTTCCCGTGAAAAACGTTAATATATCCTGAAACTCTTAAAAATTGCAAGTCTTGTCCAAACGTTAAAAGTTTGTTAAAAGTTGTGAATCTTGATTAAAATCTGTGTTTTTTTTTTAGTGACAATACTAATTTCAGACGAAAATCGTAGTATAACACTAACATAACCTGAAATTGTTAACATTTGTGTGTCTTTATTTAAATATTTTTTTTTGTTTTTAAAAATACCAATTTCCGACGAAAAATGCTAGCATAATTGAAAATTATTAAAAAATTCTACATATTATTCAAATTGTCATTATTTTTGTTTTCAAATACGAATTTTTGGTGTAAAACACTAACATAACCTAAAATTGTTGAAATTTGCGAATCATCTTTGAAATAAAATTTGTGATTAAAAATACCAATATTGGATGTAAAACGCTAACATTATATAAAATTGTTGAAAAAGGAGAATCGTGATGATGATTTGTATATGAAAACGCTCATTTTCGGTGAAAAAACTAACAAAACCTAACATTTTTTTAAAGTTTGTGTCTTCTTTTTGAAACTTTATGATTTTAGGTCTTCATTTTTAAGCGTATATTTTCAATTTAAAGATTTTAAAAGTCTGTTTTAAGGTCTTAGACAATTACAAATTAAAAGTGTTTGAAATTTAAATTTTTTGAAAAAAAACGAAGTTGATCAACTGTAAATATAAATTAATTAATGAGTTTAAAATTTTAACTGTAGTTCGAATATTTAAAGTTGGCAGATTTTAACCTTGAAAATTGAACTAATCCAATTCGAAAAATTTATTAGTTAAACAATTCTAAACGTTTGATTGAAACTTTATTAAACAATTTTCCAATTTTAAACAATTTCAAATTAATAGATGGGATGGCATGATTTCACAGAAAGAAGCAAAATCCCGATTGTTGAGCAATATCGAAAAATTTACGAAAATTGAAAATTTCAAAACATTCATGTTACCGGAAAAGAATTAAACTGCCGATAATGTTTATTAACGAAATTGTAATATTCCGAAAATCAAAGTTTAAGAAATAAAAAAATTTCAGAAATTTTCAATTACCGAAATTATCAAACTCCAGAAGTTGTATAATTACCGAAAATTTAAAAAGCGAAATTTCAAATTTCCGATATTAGTAAATTAACTATGCAATTTTATGAATTTTAAAGTTTTCTAGTTTCGTTAACTTTCACATTCGAAATATTTCAATTTCATTACTAAATATTTTTGTTAGTTTTATTTTTCTTTCGCTAATTTGAAATTTGTACTTTTTGGAAATATTCTATTTCGATAATTATACAATTTGTACTTTTTCGTTAAAATTATGCCATCTCTAATAAATTCATAATTAAACTCTTTGTTCAATTTCAAATCATATTCAAATATTGTTTCAGACTGAAATATTCCATTTTTAACCCATTCTTTTGATTAAAAAAAAATTATTTTTCAAGTGAAAATTATATATTTTTGATATATTAAGAACAATTTAAATATTATTAATTTGAAGCGACTTAAGATTAAATAAATTTATCTTCTCATTTGAAAAGTGTTCAATTATAAACAAAATAAAATTTTTTTAATTGTTTTAATGTTTCTAACTTGAAATTGCTTAGAATAATATAATTCTGAACATTTACAAATTTATTTATTGATTCATTCTTCAACTTAGAGCATTAAAAAGAATAGTCTGGATTTTAATTTTACATTTTAATGGCATTTAATTTTAAATTGTTCATTTGAAAAGTGTTGAAAGCTTTCATTTTATACATGTAAATTATTGAAAGTTTGAATTAAAAATTATTCAAGTTTCAATTTTAAAAGTTTTCAAATTAAAAAAAGTTTCACTTTGAGTGCCTTATTTGCCGTTCTGTTAAGATTACTGTAAATGAAAAAATTTCCAGCTTTAAGAATTCGAATTTTTGAATTTCAATGATCTTAACAAATTTATGAGAATCGGGAAATGACCGGGAATTTGAACGATGAAAACGACAGTGATTTTTTTGACAGAAATCACATTTTTTAGTAAAAAAATCTATCCAGTCGTTTTGAATGTCACTTGATACTACATGATATGATACTCATTAATAATATATTTATCGTCTCTAAAAATTTTATAATTGTAATTAAAAATTATAGTTTTGAAGCCGCATTTTTAAAACAGTTTAATTTTTAAGACCTTGAAACTAAAGTTTGTTTCTTGTATTAATTTTCAGGTTAATTCTTGCAGGTTTCGAATTTTAAATTTCACAATATTGTAGTTTCAAATTCGAATATTCAAAATGTCAGGACAATTCCTGTTGATGTAAATCGAATTAAAAAGCTTAAACTTGTACAATTTGAAAAATTGTAATCATATTACATCAATCTCGTTTTGTTTTTATTTTTTGTATTTTTTATTCTCAATATAATGCCTTAAAATTGTCCGATTTTTAGTCGTCGATTCAAACAAACAAATCATTTTAAATCAAAAAATATTTTATTGGAAAATTTCAAGAATGAATAAGATTTCAAGATCTGAAATTAAAAAATTTTTAATTGAGTTTAAAAATTTTAAACAGTCATAATTTTAATTTTCTGAATTTTCCTATTGAACGCTAAATTTTTAATTTGTTCCTCTCATAGGTTTTAATTCTGTAGTTGAAATTGAATTAGTTGAATTTTGGAAAGTGTAATTAGCAATTTAAAAATAATAAATTTTCAAGCGATTCAAATTTACTTCAAATAATTGAAAATTTAAAGGGTTTGAGTTCAACGTTCCGGGACTCTGAGTTTAAATTTTTGATTTCCAACGTTTCACATGTAGAATTACTATTTATTTTGAAACTTTCTTTAGATTAATTCAATTAATTTTTTGATTTTAGAACAATTTCTCTAATCAGCTTTAGTGTATAAATATACTTTTTTTATATAATAAGAATTCAAAATTCTAGAATTTTAGAAGCTTTGACTTCGAAAGATTCAATTTAGTTTTCAATTTCAAATTATCAAATTTTAGTTGCTTTGGATTTAAAATTATTGAAATTCATAAGTTTAAACGTTTTAATTATTTAATTTTGAACGTTTTTAATTATAAATAATACAATTTCAATTCCTCTGAATTTTAAATGATCTATTTTCCAACATTAAAATATTAAAATATTCAATTTTTAACGTTTTGAAATTGTCATATTTTCAAAATTTTAATCTGAAGTCATTCAGTTTCATGATTCTTCAATTGAAAATAAAATTGTTTAATTTGTAGCGCTTAGACTTAGAAATTATACAATTCAGCGCCTTTTTTAAATTAAATTGTCAAAAATCGTTCTATATATTTTTTGCAAACTTCAGACGCTTTTAGTTCCAAATTAATTATTGATTATTGCTTCAAAAATGTATAAAACAAAATTATTTAAAAATTGGTTTAATAATGGATTTTCAAATTGTTTAAATGATTCAAAGTCAATAGATAAAAATCACGAATATTTACTGGGAAAAATCCGAGAGACGAAAATTTTTAAAATATTGGCCACCCTGGATATGTATACATCATCTCCCATATTTTTTCTGTATCTATTAATTGTAAATTAAAAAAAAAATAATTTTTTAATTTTTAATTCTGTGTGTTTTCTTTAAATACAGGCCATCCAAATCAGCCAGTGTTGCCATTGATTCGGATTAGGGTACATATATTGAATGAGGATGAGCGTTTTGAAACGATGAAGTATGATAATCAAAAAATTTAATAGTTATTCGGGAGTTAACCACTTTTGTAATCTGGTGTACACTCTTCCGTGTAATCTCTGATAATCTTGAGGAATCCCTAGTAATCTTGTGTAATCCTATATGTAATCTTATGTAATCTCAGGGTTGCTACAGGTCAGGCAATTCTGGAAAGTCAGGGAAAACCTGAAAGAGTCAGGGAATTTTCGATAAACTGAAGTTAATTTTATTATTTTGTTGAAAATTCAACAATTTTGTTAAAATGTCATTCTTTTTTATTGAAAATGCAATTGTTTTGTGGAACTTTCTGCTTTTTTGGTTTAAAATTCAATTATTTTGGTAAAAAATTCAACCTTCTAGTTGAAAATTAACTTTTTTTTTAAACTTCATATTTTTAGTTTGAAAACTCGACTGTTTTGTAGAAAATTCGTCTTTATGGTTTAAAAATGCATCCCTTATCATTAAAGATTCTTTTTTTGTTTGTTAAAAAGTTTGAGGATGCAACTTTTTTTGTTGAAAAATCATGTATTTTGTTGACAGTTTGTCTTTTTTGTAGAAAGTTCACTTCTTGCATAAAAATTGAACTATTTGGTTAAGAATTAATTTTTTTTTCTATGTTGAAGATTAATCATTTTAATCAAAAAGTTTATTTCTTTGGTTGAAACTTTTACTGTTGTGTTAAAAAAAAAAATTTCAATTTTTCTCAAATATATATACAACTTTTAGGTTGGTAATTAATCTGTTTTGGTTGAGGATTCAACTCTTTTTTTTCATCTGTTTTTGTTGAATTCAACGGTTTTTAATTGAAAATTCATCTGTTTTTGTTGAAAATTGGTGTATTTTGTTGAAAAATTGTCCTTTCTTGTAGAAAATTCATTTCTTTGTTGAAAATTCTACTATTTGGTTAAAAATTAATTTTTTTCGAAGATTCATCATTTTAGTCAGAAATTTCATTTCTTTGGTTGGAAATTTTACTGCTTTGTTACAAATTCTTTTTTTAAATAATTTTTTAAAAAGGAAAATTGAACTATTCGGTGTTTGGTTGAAATTTCATGTATTTTTTGGTATAATGTAAATCTTCTTTTTGAGTTATTTATCTTCCTTGGCTGAAAGCTCCACGCTATTTTTGAAGATGCGTCTTCTTGGTTTAAAAATTCATCTCTCATTGTATATGAATTTAATATTTTTTGATTAAAAATACAACTTTTTGGTCGGTAATTAATCTGCTTTGGTTGAGGATTCAGTTTTTTTTTAATTCATCTTTTTTGTTGAATTCAACTGCTTTTGATTGAAAATTCATCTGTTTTTGTTGAAAATTTGTGTATTTTGTTGAAAATTTGTCCTTTTTGGTGGAAAATTCATTTCTTTGTTGAAAATTCAACTATTTGGTTAAAAATTAATTTTTTTCGAAGATTCATCCTTTTAGTAAAAAAATATTATTAATATAATATTAAAATTATATATATTTAATTTTTAAAATTAATACATTTATCTGTCATAATAATTTAAATTTATCTTTGGTTGAAAATTAATTTTTCAGTTGAAAATTAGTCTTTTTTAGTAAAAAATTAATTTTTCGAATACTCGTTTTTTTATGTGTGAAAATTCAATTATTTTGCTAGAAAATTCATGTTTTTGCATTGAAATGTCAACTTTTGGGTAGACAATTTTTCTTTGGCTTGAAAATAAAAAATTTGCGATTAATGTTTTTTCTTTAACAACTCAGAAGTTTTTCTTGTTTGGAAATTCAACTCTTTTGTTGAAAATTCCTTTTTTTTGTTCAAAATAATTTTTTTCAACTTAAAATTTAGCTTTTTTAGTTGAAACTTCATATATATTTTTGAAAATTTTAAATATCTAAGATGTAATGTATGTTGATTAACTATTTTTTGTAGTAAGCATTTTTCTTTCGTAAGATCTTCCAAATCTATGTTATCATGTGTGATCTCTTGTAGGTATATTAATCGATAAAATTTGGTTTAACTGTTTAAATCCCTATTAAACTCCAGCTTAAACGTTTTTCTGGCATTATATGGATGATTATGTTATCTATGTAATTCCATATAATCTTGTGTAATTCC
The DNA here is from genome assembly GCA_932178445.1 of Andricus quercusramuli. NCBI lineage: Eukaryota > Metazoa > Arthropoda > Insecta > Hymenoptera > Cynipidae > Andricus > Andricus quercusramuli. Next base: position 13,037 of record CAKNXH010054672.1, read on the forward strand.
TTGTAATCTTGTAAACTAGTATACATCACGATAAATCGAAGTGGTTAACCCCTATATTTAATATGATTTAAATTTATTTAATATGATTACTATTTATTGTTTAATAATGAAAAAAAGGTCTTTAATTAAAAATTATACTCTGCAGGTTGGCTCAAAAATATTGCGAGCAGGTGGCCAATCCTATGGATATGATAACATTCAATAGGGAAAGTAAAAATATGATTAAAGTAGATAAAGCTGAAGACGCCTTAGGAGAATTAGCAAAGCTTTTTAGCTGTAACGACATACACGTGATTATTCTTTTATATTCTCTTATTCACGACCTTTATTTAATTTGCAATTGATTATGAGGTCTATTTCTTATATTTCAGGATGAAATTGCGTGGAACAGAACAGTCCAAGATGGAATTCGTCAGTTCTTTGAAATGGAGGAAAATAAAGATAAATTAAGTGTTCTGTCTGTCGTTGGATTGAATGGGGCTTTAGCTCTTTTTACTGAAGGAGGCCATACTGACGCATTCGAAAATCTTGTCGAGTACGTACAAGTTTTCCTACATTTTCTCTTTTCCTCTTCTCTCCTCCATTTCCTACTCTTATTTCTGTATTGATGTATTTTCGAGGGGAAATAACTCTGGTAATCCAGTGTAATCCGCCCTAATCCACTTGTAATCCAGAGTATTCATTTCTTGCTCATCAGAAATGATCTTTTGTAGTTAAAAATTAGTTGTTTTTTTTTCTTTAAAATTAATCTTCTTCGTTGAAAATTCATCGTTTTGGTAAAAAATTAATCTAACGTGTAAGAAATTCAACAATTTTGTTCAAAAGTAATTTTTTTGGTTAAAAATTCAACTGTTTTGTTGAAAATTCGTCTTTTAACGTTGAAGATTCAACTAGTGTGGTAGATTTAACTATATTGCTGAAAATCCTTTTTTTTTTTGTTTGAAAATTAATTTTCTTAACTGAAAATTTAACAAAAATCTCAAAGATTAAAAAAGAATTCAAGAATTTCAAAGATTAAAAAAAAGGGTACAAGTACACTAGATTTGAAAGATTTCAAAACATTTCAAAGATTTTAAACCATTACCAAATTTTCTAGAAGATTTCACAGAGATTTCAAATTTTCCTGTGATTTCAATCGAATAAAAGAGATTTCAGAAAGATTTTACAAATATTCCAAAGAATTCATATAGATTTCAAAAGACTTTAAGAATTTCAAACATTTCAAAAAGGGTGCAACACACCAGATTTTAAAGGTTTCAACAAATTTCAAAGATTTTAAACGATTTCAAACTTTTTATGAGGTTTCACAAAGATTAAGAATATTCAAGTGATTTCAAAAGATTTCAAGAATTTCAAAGATCTCAACAAGGGTACAGTACACCAGATTTTAAAGATTTCAAAACATTTTAAAGATTAAAGAAATATTTCCAAAATATTTCATAGATTTTATAAAGATTTCAAAAATTTTCACAAAGATTTTAAGGATTTCACCAATTTTACTAAAATTTTAAAAGATTTCAAAAGATTTCACAAAGATTTTAAATACTTCAAAAGATTTTAATGAATTTGCAAAGATTTCGTTTAAATATTCCCCTAGATTTCACAAAGGCGACTTACGTTCGCAACAAATTAGGAAATTTGTTTATATATGGTTCTGCTTTCTTTAGAAATCGTTGGACAATAAAAAATGAAAATTTTCATTTTTCACGTCCATAACAATTGGTTATTTCATTATTTAATGTAAAAAATGGGACCTGGAAAAACTTGATTTCTTGACCTTGAAAACATGGAAAAGACCATGAATTTTGTCCCCTAAGAATCGTTGGACACCCTGTTTAAAATGAAACAATCTAGTTAAAAAAGTATCCTTTTTTTTTTTGAAAATTTGTCTTTTTGTGTTGAAAAATCTATCATTTTCGTTAAAAAACTAAACTTTTGGATCATTCATTTTTTTATTAAAAATTCATTTTCGAACTAGAAATTTAACTATTTCAGTTGAAAATTCATATCTTTGGTTTCAAATTCAAGTATTTTGTTGAAATTTGTTTTTTATTTAAATTAAATGTTTTAATTAAAAATGTTACTATTACATTTTTCGTTGAAAATTTATTTTTGTTTAGTTAAAAATTCAGTTGTATGGTTAAATATTTATCGTTTTTGGTTGAAAATTCAACAATGTATTTGGTTTGCAAGTTCATCTATATTGTTGAAAATTCTACGGAGTAATCCACCATAATTTTATGTAATCCAGAGTAAACATATGCGATCCCGAGTAATCTTAGGTAATCCAGAGTATTTATGTAGAGGTAATCCGATATAGGCCGGAGTAATCCACCTTTGGCCCGCAATTTTTAGGAGTTGTTTCCCCCTCGTGTATTTTTAAAAGATCTATTTTATGAGTTTCGCATATTCTGTACCAAAAATATAATAACTTTCAATTTTTAGTTTCCAGATAAAAAGAACTGTAGACCATTTGGTAAATCAGGAATTTGACATTCAAGAGGACATTAACATAAAGTCGAAAATAAAAGAATTCCAATTGGAAAGAATGCAGATAGAAGACAGTGAAGAACCAGAGGAAGTAAGTCCATGAGTATTTTGATATTGAATTTGCAACTTTCCAAGATCCATACCTTTTGATTCAATTATTTCACCACTTTAAATTAGAAATTTTCAAAATTTAAACAAGCAGAAACTTGACAAGAATTTTACAAGCCTAAACCAAAATGTTGTATTTCCTATATTTACTCAGGACTCGAACTAAGGCCTCTATTACAACATGTGACACTTTTTTAAAGCGATTCCGCTTTTCCCCCGGTCTGAAAAAATTCCCCTGATGTCACTATTTCTTTATTTTTCCTTGAAAAATATTTTCGAAATTCTGCGCTGATTGGCTAAAATGACATGTCTACTATCTCAAGTACAAAAATATGTACCGGAAAGTAGTCCTAAGAGCTTAAAATAATTTATTTAGAATGCTTTAAATTCATCTACTCTTTATTTTCATCTTAGCAGGGGTCGGATCGTGCGATCTTTTCGACTTTTTTCTACTGTTCTGAAAAAATGTAACTGTTTGCGAATTTTTAAAGAAAAAAGCGACTAAACGACTTTTTCCGTTTTTCTCAGGAGTTCCCTATACTTAGTTTCAATTTTAATCACAATGAAACTTTTAAATTTGAAATTCAAAACTAGATATGGTATGGTACAAAAGTCATCTTTTTGCTTGAAAATTTACCTTTCTTGGTTGAAAATGAACTATTTTGTTGGAAATTAAACTGTCTTCTAAACAGTTCATATTTTTGCATGAAAATTGAAATATTTGGTTTAAAGTTAATCTATTTTGTTAGAAACTTGTCTATTTTTATTGAAAGTACAACTGTATACTTTGAGCTTGAAAAGTTAAACTTTTTTTCATAAAAAATTCAACTTTCATTTATTTTTTTGTAGCAAAATCGTCTTTTAAGGTCAAGGAAAAAAAGAAATTTCAACCAAATTCTTGAATTTTCAAACGAAAAAGACGAATTTTGGACAAAATTGATGAATTTTTAACAAAATAAGATCAATTTTCAAACAATTAATAACATTTTCTACCATGTAAGATGAATTCTCAACGACAAATTTAATACGTAGCTGATTTTTAACCAAGAAATATTTTAATTTTTAATAAAAAAATAGTTGAATTCATAAAAAAGACGAATTGTCATCAAAATAGTTGAATTTTCAAAGCGAGAATAGGAATTTCTCAGAAAAAAGTTACTTTTCTACCAGTGAGTTGAATTTTCAACAAAATATTTAAGTTTCCAGTTAAAAATTAATTTTTACCTAAAAGAAAAGAGTATTTCCAACTAAAATCGTGAATTTACAAAAAAAAAGTACTATTAAGAAAGTGATTCAACTTTCATCCAAGGAGTTCAATTTTCAATCTAAAAAGATGAATTTTCAACGAAAAATGTAAAAGTTGATATTTTAACAAAAAAATTGTTTAATAGGTAGTAAAACGCATTTGGATTTAACCGGCAAAAACGAGTTTCTATCAAAATATTTAAATCTTCAACTAAAACAGATTATTTTTAATTTTTAACAAAAACTTGATAATCTACCAGAAAAGAAGAATTTTAAAAAAATTCATCAGTTTGAAGCCGACAATATGAATTTCACAGAAAAAAAATTTAATTTTCAACCAATCAGCTGAATTTTCAAGAAAATAGTTGTTTTCAGTTAAAAAATGAATTTTTAAGAAAAAAGGACTTTTGAACTAAAATTGCAAGGCTAACCAAAGAATGAACTTTTAAGAAGTTATTTAAACTTTCAACAGAAATTTAAAAGTTGATATTTCAACAACAAAAATATTTTAATTTAAAATAAAAACAGTTGGATTTAACTCACAAAAACGAATTCTTAACAAAATACTTGTATCCTCAACTAAAACTGAAACAGTTGCATTTTTAATAAATAAGTAAATAATATTTTACAATAAAAGACGAATTTTCAACAAAATACATAATTTTTCAGTAAAATAGTTAAATTTTCTACCAATTTGTTGAATTTTCTAGCCAAAAAGACGAATTGTCTACAAAACAGTTAAATTTTTTACCCGACAATATGAATTAAAAAAAAAAATTATTTCCAACCAGTCTGATTAATTTTCAAGAAAATAGCTCAAAGTAGCTGAAAAACGAATGTTTATCCAAAAAAAGGACTTTTCAACTAAAATTGTAAGTTTTAACCTAAGAACATAAAAATTTGAGAAATTGGGTTCACTTTCAACCAAGGAGTGGAATTTTCAACCTAAGAAGATAAATTTTCATCACAAACTGTAAAAGTTGATATTTAAAGAAAATATTTTAACTTAAAATAAAAAACTGTTTGATTTAACTAACAAAAACGAATTTTTAACAAAATACGTGTATCATCAACTAAAAAAAATTAGTTTTCAACTAAACAGTTGCATTTTTAATAAAAAAAATATATTTCAATATAAAAGAGAAATTTTCAACTAAATACATCATTTTCCATTCAGATAGTTAAACCTTCTACCAATTTGTTGAATTTTTAACCAGACAGTTACATTTTTAACCAAAAAACAGGGAATTTCTAATAAAGAGACACATTTTTTAATCTAAAAAGATAAATAAATAAATGTTCACAAAATAATTGAATTTTCATTGCAACAAAAAAAATTGTTAGTTGAGAATAAAAAAAAACTTGTAATGAAATTGATGAACTTTCAAACAAAATAAAAACAAATTTTTAACACGACAGTTTAATTTGTAACCGAGAAGTATGACTTCGTAACAAAATTGTTGAATTTTCAAAAAAGTAATTTAATTTTGAACCAAGTAATAAATTTTTGAAATTTAAGTGGAAATACGAGAAATAGAGGAGAATGGGGAAAAGACTGTGAAGACTGCGATACATAAATCGGAATTTTTATCCAATATAAACTAAAGAATAACATTTTAAGTAAACATTAAAGTTCATTTTTAATACTTTAAAATTATAAGGTTAGAAAACTGAAAATTTTGTTAAAATAAAGTTAATTTTCAATTGCACACTTTTTTCATCTCGGACTACACATAAGTTTAATACTTGAAAAATGTTATGACACTATTTCGACCCTTTTTAAATTTGTGACACTATTTACACTATTTTTGATCTCTGAAGCGATTGCAGCTCCGCAGAGTCCTGTATATTGTAAAAAAAAGTACCCTACTTGAACTTATATTACATTAATTCTCATTTTCAAGATAGTGCAGCTGCGTCAAGCAACTCAAAGAAAGGAGAGAGAAAGAGCTGCACAACTGCAAAATTCTGATGCTGAAGAGAACAACGGATACGGTGATGATGAAGACATAGCTGCTAAACCAGCCAGCAGAGGTAGAGGACGCGGAAGAGGAAGAGGAAGAGGAAAAGCTAAAGTTGCTGCCATTGTCGATGATGATGATGAGGATGATGCTGAAGAAATCCAACAACCTGCAACCAGAGGACGAGGTAGAGGAAGAGGTCGTGCTCAAACTACAGCTGCATCTAAAAGAGGCAGAGGAAGAGCTGCAAAACAAGTAAACAGCACCCTTGATGTGACTGTTACTCCCTCCAAACCAGCCTCAAAAGCTCCTGCTTCATCCCAGGTACTCATTTTTTAACTATACTTGTCTGTGTCCCTGTTTAAAATTTCTGATAGAAAGTTCAGATCTCGGATTCACCACACGATTGACATTATTTAACACTTTTTTTGAGTGATGACACTATTTTGCTACTATTTCGAAAAAAATGACACTAAAGACACTATTTTCTCACAATTTTCCGCTAATGCCACTATTTCTTCACTTTCGCTTGAATTGTTGTTTTCAATTTCTTCTCTAATTGGCTAAAATAATGTGTCCGCGAATCACAGCATGCCGGAAAATTGTCTCAATAGCTGATTAGGACCGAAAAAGACTAATTTTCAATACATTATGTACATTTTCAACTGAATAACGTTAACAATCGAAGTAATGTTAGTCCAAATTTCATTTGATTAATTTTTAATTTGTATTTTTTTCGTTTCTAAAGGCTTTAAATAAATTGTTGAAGTTTTAAGCTAAAAAAGATCATTTTTTTACCAAAAATGGAGTAGTTAAATTTTTATTAAGAAGAATTAATTTTCAATTAAAAAATACTATTTTTTTTAACAGTTTAATTTTATACCAAATAGCTGAATTTTCTACGAAACTGTTCAATTTTTAAGTGCTAAAATGATGAATCTTTAACAACTTTATGTTTCAACAAAAAATATTTCAATTAAAAATATGTATTAACAAAAAATCAATAATTTTTAGCAAAATATGTACTCGAATGAGCAACTAAAACAGAGTAATTTTCAACCAAACCGTTGCATTTTCAACAACAAAAATTGATTTTCTGCAAAAAAAAAAATTTTAACAGAATACATCAGTTTTCAAGCAAATAGGTAGATTTTCTACAAAACAGTTAAATTTTTAACAAAAAAGTTCATTTTCAACGGAAACAGATTAATTTTTAATCAGAAACAAATACGAATTTTTATCAAAGTACTTAAATGATCAACTAAAACAGACTAATCTTCAACGAAACAGATGCATTTTTAATCAGAAAATTTTATTTTCTGAAAAAAAACAAGAATTTTCAATAAAATACATCAATTTTCAATCATATAGTTAAATTTTTTACCAACTTGTTGAATTTTCGAGCCGATAATATGAATTTATTGAAAAACAGCTGAACTTAAAACAAGAAAGTTAATTTTCAATCGAAACAGATTATTTTTTAACCAGAGAGTTGCATCTTTAACCAAAAATGTGAAAATTCTGCAGAAAGAGATGAATTTTCAAACCAAACAGATGAATTTTCATCCAAAAATATAATAGTTGATATTTCAACAAAAAAAGATTTTAATTTAAAATAAAACACAGTTGCGTTTAAACAAAAAAAAATCGAATTTTCAATAAAATACTGATTTCTTGAATTTTTTAGCCAAAAATAAGAATTTTCTACCAAAGTTGAGTCATTAACAAAAAAGTTAATTTTAAATCGAAACAGATTAATTTTTAACCAGAACGCTGTGTCTTTAACCAAGAAAGTGAAATTTCTACAGAAAGAGATGAATTTTTTAACCAAAAAGATGAATTTCAACAAAATAGTTTAATTTTCAGCAAAAAATAACTTGGTTAGTCAAAAAAGGAAAAAGATTCCAATCAAATTCTTGAGTTTCCAAGCCAAAAAAAAAAACGAATTTCTAACCGTGAAGTATGAATTTAAACAAAAGTGTTAAATCTTCAAGAAAGCAGTTAAATTTTGAACCAAATAATAAAATTTTCAACCGAAAAAGATAAATTCTTAAACAAAAATTCAAAAGTATACTTCAACTGAAAGGAATGAGCTTTCATCCAAAAATATTAGATTTTAGTATTGGGTTCTATTAATTCGGTTCGCATTTAAGTGGAAAACGAAAAAAAAGAGGATTAATTTTCCATTGCACATTTTTTTTATTTTGGACTATACACTTTTAATTTCGGACTACACATAAGTTCAATACTTGAAAAATGTTATGACACTATTTTTACACTTCTTTTCAAATTTTCAAATTTTTGGCCTGAAAGTTCTTTCCGAAGTTATCCAATCGTTTCCATTTCTTTCCAAGCCTTTCTGAGATCTGCATTCGATTCTTTCTAAAAATTTCTGATAAAAAATCAGTATACACAATATTTTCAGAAATATTGTGTTAATTGAAATTAAAGAATTCTGAATCAGACTAAAATTAAATTCAAAATCTCATTTAACGTCCAATAATCAATTCAATGTAAAGAATTCCTGAAAATGAAACAAGAATTCAATGATAAAATTTGGACAACCACCACAAAATGCTCCTATTGCAATTCCTAAAAAAAAAATAAAATAAAAAAATTTGTTTCTTCGGACAAAAATAAAAAAGAGGAAAGAAAAAAGAGAAGGCAAACCAACCAAATCCCCTTCCTTCTCTTTTTTTCCTTCTTTCAACTTTTTTATTTTTATTATTATCAAATCACAATATTTTTCTCATTTTTCTTTCCTCTTTTTTATTTTTGTCCGAAGAAACAAATTTTTTTATTTTGTTTTTTTTTTTAGGAATTGCAATAGGAGCATTTTTTGGTGGTTGTCCAAATTTTACCATTGAATTCTTGTTTTATTTTCAGGAATTCTTTATATTGTATTGTGTTCATTTCATTTATAATTGATTTACAAGAAATTTGCAATAATTTGAATTTTTCGGTCAAAAGTAGTCAGAATTTCTGATAGAAGTCGAAAGCTTCGGATGCAGATCTTGGAAAGAATCTGAAACAATCGTACATAAACCTATCGGAAATACCTTTTCCAAAATTTTTACCAGGGATGCTAATTTATAAGAATACATGGTCTGATAAATCTTTTTTCTTCTAGGGGATATCCAAATTTTTCCGAATGGGCGCCAGTCAAACTCAAGCGAAGGATGATGAATTCGTGGATTCAGATTAAATTTCTCTTGACATTCCATTTAAGATCTATCAAACGTATCGTCCTGGGATTTTTGAAATACCTAACGACTACGTAGTGTTATAAGTTCATTTTTGTGTTTTGTTTCTAGGCTAGCAAATAAGCTATTTTTTTACTGAAGAGACTTTAATAAAACAAACATTTTTTATATTTTGGGTTATTGATTTTTATTTATTACCTATGCTATATTGATTAGTTTTTTCCAAATATGATCACTTTTATAGCAACATTTCTGAATATTTGATTAAAGTCGTAGAATTATAAATTATTTCACACTGAAAACAATTATAAAAAGATCAATTTCAGATTGGAATATTTTCAATCACTTGGAAAATTGTCTAAAAGTGTATAAATTCTAGAACGAACTTTTAGTTTCTAGTAGAATATTTTTAAAATTTAATAAATTTAATTCGGAATAATTTAAAATTTAAATTCCTTCTCACAGTCCAACATTCAAATTTAAATACGAAATTATTGGAAATTAAAAAGAAACAGTAATATAACGATCAAATTTAGACCACACTTAAATGTGTCAATTCGAATTAAAAAACCAAAATTGAAAAAGAGGAAAGAAAAAAAGGCAACCACCAAATTCCCTTCCATTTTCTGTCTTGTTTTTTTTTCTCACCACATTTAGAAATGATTTACAAAAAATGTACTACGAACTGTGATTTAAAAAAATAAATAAACACGAAAAAAAGAAGGAAGGGAATTTGAAGTTTACCTTCTTTCGTCATTTTCTTTAATTTGATATTTTTCTCTTAAATGAAGACATTTAAGAGTGTGTTATCCAAATTTGATCGTTAGATTTTTTTTTTTTTTTTTTAATTCATAGAATTTTGTACTCAGAATTATTTTCGTAATTTTCTACAATTTTTAAGTATTTAAAAAATGGAAAGTTAGAAATATGAACACTTAACTATGAAATTATTGGAAATTAAAAAAAAAATCTATCAAATTTGGACATTACATTCTTAAATGTTTCCATAAAAATCAATGACCAAAAGAAAAAGTAGGCAACCTTCAAACCCCGTTCCTGCTTTTTTTCTCTCGTCTTATTATTATTTTTTTTTAAATCAAAATCAAAAAACATTTGCAAAAAATCTACCGACGTTTAAGGCAGACGTCTCAGTGACGCTATTTTTCTTGCTTTTCATTTAATTTTAATTGATTAGGATTCCCTTTGATACGATAAAACGCTAAAAATAAATGAGTTTTATCATAAAATTTAATTTTTAACGTATTCTTTAACATTATATTCGAATTATAATCAAGTTTCACGATCTTCTTTCCTTATTTTATTTTGAGGTTTTAACCTAAATGGAGGGATTTAAGAGAGTGTACAAATTCAATGGTTAGATTATTGTTTTTTTTTTCTAAAGAAGTTCGTAGTTAGAAATATTTTTGTAATTTTCTACAATTTTTAAGTATTAAAAAAATAATAAATTACAAAAATAATTCTACTAGAAACTACAAGTTTTTCCAAACTTTTACCAAATTTTATAAGTGATTAGACATTTTTACAAAAAATTATAATTTTCATATAATTACTCTTCATTGTAAATTATTTTTCAATAATTGAAAATAATTCTGTTCTCAACATTTTGCTATCTGATTCTAATTTGTAAACGTTTTTACACTTTTAAAGAAATTTCGTAGAATTGTACAAATTTTAGGGAAACTGAATTATTTTAAAAGATGTTTACAATTTTTCAAAAAATTCGAAGATCATTGAGAATGTAAAATGCTTTTTGGTTTAAAAAAATTAATTTCAAGAGAATATTAAAAAATATTTCATGCCTTTCGAATGATTTCAATAATTTTCAAAAAGGAATCTGAAAAGATTCGAAAATAATTGAAATATCATGAAGATTTACAAACAAATTTACAAAATGTAAACATTCATCTGTTTGAAAACTTTGAAAAGTTTAAAGAAATTAAACAAATTTTGTTTAGATTCCCAGGAAAATTTAAGATGATTTTTTATTTTCAAAAATTAATTTTAAGAGAATATTCAAAAAGATTTTTATATTTTTCATAAGATTTAACCAATTTTGTAAAAAGAACTTGGAAGATTTTGAGGATTTTTTTTTTATTTTTAAACAATTTTAGGAAAAACTCTAATGGAATTTACGAGACGATTCAAACAAAAATTTCAATTTCAAATAATTAAGAGGAAAATGTGGATTTTTGAAAATTATGAAGGAGAAGAATCTTTTTAAGAACTTTGAAAGGTTTCAAGAGAATCAAATTTTGTTCTCTACATTCGAAGGAAAATATAAACATTTTTGCTTTTTTTTAAATTAATTTTAAGACAATATTAAAGAAGATTTTAAACATTTTAAAAGATTAAAAAATTTTCAAAAAAGAATCGGGAAGATTTTAGGAAAACTTTTTTTATTTTGTAGGATTCTAAATTTTGTTAGAAAAACTTAATTGTTCTAAAAGATATTTAAGCGTTTTGAAAAGCTTCAAAAATAATTTAAATCTTGAGAAAATTTATGAAAATTTTAAACGAAAGGTAGATTTTCTGAAGGTTTTGAAAATATATTTAAAAGCTTTTTGAGAATTTTCAAAGGTTTTAAGAGAAAGAATTTTTTTTAATTCTTAGACAAAAATGTTATGATTTTTTAATTTCTGAATTTTAATTTTAAGAGAATATTAAAAAAATTCGAAACATTTTAAAAAGTTTCAAAGAAGAATCTAGAATATTTTAAAACCATTTCCTTAATTTTGTAGGTTTCTAAACATTTTAGGAAAACTGAATTATTTTAAAAGATATTTAAAAGTTATGAAAAGATTAGAAAATGATTCAAATCTTAAGAAGATTCAAAAAAGTTTTAAACTTAATGTAAACACTTATCTTTTCAAAAATTTCGAAAGGATTCAAGAGAATGAAAAAAATTTGTTTAGATTCATAGGAAAATTTAAAATGAGTTTTTATTTTAAAAAATTAATTTCAAGCTTATATTTAAAAATATATCAAACATCTCAAAAGATTAAAACTATTTTTTTTAAATATCTGAAAGACTTTGAGACAAATTTTTTAAGATTCTAAAAATTTTAGAAAATCTAAATTATTTTAATAGATATTTAAAAGTTTTGAAAAGATTAAAAAATGATTGAAATCTTAAGAAGATTTACAAAAGTTGCAAACAAAATGTAAAGATTTATCTTTTTAAGAATTTTGAAAAGTTTCAATAGAATGAAAAAAATGTGTCTAGATTCCTAGGACATTTTAAAATGATTTTTTGTTAAAAAAAAATTAATTTAAAGAGAATATTAAAATTAATTTTTTTTATTTCGAAAGATTAAAAAAATGTTCAAGAAAGATTTCGAAGATCTTGAAGTAATTTTCAAAACATTTCAAGGAAAATGTAGATTTTTGAAAATTCTGAGAAATAGAATCTTTTTAAGAATTTTGAAAGATTTCAAGAGAACCAAATTTTGTTCTCTAGATTCATGGCAAAGTATAAAATTATTTTTTATTTAGAAAAATTAATGTTGAGAGAATATTTAAAAATATTTCAAAACTTTCAAAAAGATTTCGAAAATTGTCAAAAACGAATATCGAAGATTTTAACGCAATTTTTTTAAATTTGCAGAATTATTGATACATTTCAGGAAAAATTTGATTTAACTTAAAAAATGTTTAGGAATTTTAAAAGTTTTGAAGAGATTAAAAAGATTTTTTATGCTTGAAGAGACTTCCGAAAATTTATCAAATATTTTTTTTTCTTTCCAACTTCCTAAATCTAAAAGACATCAATCTTTTTCTAGAAAATAGATGTGTCACGAAAATTTCGAAAGCATTGTTTTCGCTTTTCCTCAATGTTGATTGGGTAATTTGAAAAAGTCGAAGGAAGAAATGTTGTTAACTCACACACATAATTAAAAATCAAGTTTCAGTTAAACGGCAGTGACAACGAATGTCACATTTGTGTGAATAATAGAACTGATCAGAATTGATGATTTATCAATGTGAAATTTTATTATTACATTTTCATTCAGAATAATTAATTTTCAACCAAGAAAAAGGGAATTTCTAAAAAAATAGATAAATTTTTAATGAAACAGATAAATCTTTGATAAACAAAAGAATCCTCAATGAAATATGCAAAATTCTCATAAAAATATTGATTTTTTACGTCATTAAGAAAAATTCGAAAAAAGTTATATTTCCAAAAATATGCATTGTCTAACAAAATAATTGAATTTTTGAAAGAAAAGACCAGTTTTAATAAAAAAAAGTGATTTTTCAACTGAAAAAGATCAGTTTTCTAGCAAAAATAAAATAGCTACATTTTTAGTGAAATAGCATCACTTTCAAAAAAGAAAAACTAATTTTCAACCAAAATTGTTGAATTTTTAACGAAACAAATGAACTTTTAACTAAAATAATGCATCTTCAATCAAAAAAATAATTTTTTGACCAAATAGTTGAATTTTCAACCCAGGAGATGAATTTTCTACCAAAAAAGTCAAATATCAACAAAAAAGTTGAATTTTCAACTAAAAAAGATAAATTTTCAATGAAAAATACAATACTTTAATTTTAAGTTACAGAGATAAGTTTTTAACCAAATAAAATTAATTAGCAACGAAATAGTGAAATTTTCAACCAAACAGTTGAATTTTTCAAAAAGATTAAATATTTATCAAAAAGAAGTTTTCGGCGAAAAATGGAATAGTTCAATTTTTAGTTAAAAAATTAATTTGCAGTAGAAAAAACTAATTTCCGACCGAAGAAATAAAACTTCAACCAAAAAGATGATTTTCTACCAGAAAAGAATAATTTTTAACAAGGAATTTGAGTTTTCAACCAAATATTGTAATTTTTAATGGAATTTTCAACCCAGAAGATGAGTTTTCTACAGAAAAAAGACAAATTTGGAACAAAATAGATGCATTTTTAAATAAAAAAGATAAATGTCAACAAAAAATAGAATAATGTAATCTTGAGTTACAGAAATAAGTTTCAAGCAAATGAAATACATTTTCAATATAATAGTCAAATTTTCAAACAAACAGATGAATTTTCAACCAAAAAGATTGATTGACTATAAAAAAAATTTCAATGAAAAATTGAAGTTAAATTTTTAGTTAAATAATTAATTTTCAAGAAAAAAAGTAATTTTCAACAAAAAATATGAAATTTTAACCAATACGATTAATTTTCTATCAAAAAAGAATAATTTTTAACAAAATACGAGAATTTTCAACCCAGAAGCCAAGAAGAATAATATTCTACCACAAAAGACAAAGCTGCTACAGAATATCGAAATTTCCAATCAAATAGTTGAATTTTCAACTGAAGAAGATTAATTTTCAAACAAACATGAAATAGTTAAATTTTCAGTTGAAAAAAAAATAATAAAAAAAAAATGTTTACAAAATAGTCAAATTATGAAAAAAATAAAAGATTTTTCAACCAAAATGGTTGATCTTCAAACACAAAAAATTAATTTTTAACAAAGTAGTTGCACTTTCAACTAACTAGTAGAATTTTGAACCAAAAAATTTTTTGCAGACACTATTCACAATAAGCGAACATCTTGAATAGTTAATCAAATAGTTATATCAGAAGAAAATTTTTTTATTTATCATTTTTTATTTTTAAATGCTACAAAATATTTAAAATACAGTGTCAGATTATTACGCTCGTGCTGAGTCATATTATATCAATGAAAAAATTAGTCTGCCAATTTTAAAGAATTTTAAGTAAGTGGAAAAAATTGTGTCATTCATATTGAATTTACTCTAGAATTTTCTCGCTATAATAAAGAAACTTCTATAAATCGTAAACAACGTTCTCAAATCATACTTATAAGATTTTCTGTAAAATCCATAAAAAATGTTGGAAAATAAGCCGAGTTTTTTTCTAAAGAAAGGGTAATTAGTGTGCTCGTAGCGTGCACAATATTTTCTTGAAAATTTTCTAGATTATTTTTCGACACATCTAAAATCTTCAAAAATCTTTTTGAATTTTTTCAAGAACATTGGAAAAATTATATTTATATAAATTTAAAAACAAACGAATAATACGTATTTCCTTATGCCTAGCGGAATAAATTACATCTCGGAATTTAATTTTAGCTTGAATTTGAGTGTTCAAAAGTATGTTAAAAAAATAAATAGTTTTTCGAAATTTGTATTTTGTTATCAGAATTATTTTTACCCAAAAATGAAAAAAAAAACACTAATTAAATGGAGACATTTAAGAAAAGTTTGATCTAATTTCGTAGCATTTTCAACGGTTATTAAAAAAATGGAAAATTAAAAAAATAATTCTACTAGAAACTGCAAATTTTTGCAACAATTCGGATACTTTTACCAAATTTTACAAGTAATTAGAAATTTGTACAAAAATTTATAATTTTCATATTATTCTCCTTCAATGTAATTTATTGAATTCAATTTTAAACATTAATTTCCACCAGGGAACTGGTTAGGAATTATAGATTGTTTTACATTTGAAATTATATGTTTGAAAATGTTTTAATTCATAGTACATTTTTTTCACATTTATATTTTACCGCGGTTATTTCTAACCTATATACAAATTTTACTTATTACACCAAATCATGCACAATTAAGGTACGGAATAATTCTTTTTGTAATCATCCAGTTGAATAATAAATTTATTCAGTAAAGTAAATAATAATTACATTACAAAAAGCAATATAAACGACCCAAAAGCGCCAAAATTCATCTTCAGTATAGCCAACCACGGGTAATCTATCTTTCAGTTTCAGCCTTGTAAAGTTGGTCGGCCTTCCTAACCTTTCTTTCTAGTTTCCTGTCTGCTATTCGCACAGAATAACAGAGGTTAGCTCTCTCAATTTTCTCATATTTTAACGAAAAAGTATTAATATTTTTAAAAAATAATGGTACCCCCTTATTTCGGATCGATCAGTGCATGATTATTTTTCAAAAAGTGACTTTTTAAACATTAATAAACATTGATGTGCGCGGATATAAAATCGGCGATAACGCATTGTGTTCCTTTTGACGTGAAAGCCACCTCGAGAATTTAGTCGAAATATTAATACCCTTGAATTTTTCCTCATTTTCTGTAGTGCAGTTGCCAAATTATTAGGCCTTTTATTAGTAGTCTTATTATTTAAAGTTGTATTTATTAATTTACAGCAATAATGGCTCCAAAACGCAAAGTACAGAAGGAAGAAGTGCAAGTTTCGCTCGGTCCCCAGGTTAGGGAAGGCGAGATCGTTTTTGGAGTTGCACACATTTTTGCCAGCTTCAACGATACTTTCGTCCACGTGACCGATCTTTCCGGAAGGTTTGTGTACAATTTTTTATTGTTAATTTAACCATTTTCTTTCGTAGCGTTTCGTGTTTGAATACTGACATTTCTGTACTTTCTTTTTTCTACTGCAAAGTCTGTTATATTGATCAAAAGTGTTTTTAATTCATTGTAAAAGTGAATCATAGAGGTTAGGTTTGCACAAAAATTGCTGAAAATTATTTAAACTTTTCAGGAAATGGTCTAAAGTAAGGGGAATTGGGACAGTTGTTAAAGTAGTGATTACTTTGGTAGCAGTCTTTCAAAGTTATGAATAAATTTTCGATTTCCACTGGCTAATTTTAAATGACGTCGGACTATCTAGTCGACAGGGAAGTTGAGGAAAACCCGGGAATTTTAGTTCGAATCAGAAATTTTTTTTCTATAAAAAATACTACCTTTTTCTACTTTATCTTTGTATTGTTTTATTTTGGCTGTAAGTTAGGGAAAATCTGGAAATCAGAGAATTTTATTGGTCAGGGATTTGGAAAAAAATCTTGTAAGTCAGGGAATTTCTATGCGAGAGACTTTAAGTAACTGAAAAAGATCATAATTTTGAAATTCTTTTATTCTGTTTATATAAAAGATTCTATGTAAAGAATATTTAAAAAATTAAGATTCTCTTCTTTAAATAGTAATTGTCAGGGAAAATTTTGAACGTAAAGTTTTGCGGCCACCTTGGTACAAAATTCTCATCATTAATTTATTTGCCTGTTTTGATTAAAAATTGCCATGTTTCTTGGTTGAAAATTGAATTACTTTGTTGAAGGTTGAACCACTTTTTGAAAAACGCAGTGTCTAGTCCCGAAAGATTGGGTGAACTGGAAAAGGACTACTCATCTCAAATTTCGAGACCAGGCACTCCGTTCAAAAAATAATTTTTTTGATGAAGATTCCTCATTTTAGTTGAAATTTCATCTCTTTGATTGTAAATTAATTTTTTTAACTGGAAATTTACCTATTCCATTTATACTTTGTCTGAAAATCGAACTATTTTGTTGAAAATTATTATTTTTTTTTTATTAAAATTACTTTTTTGAACTAAAAATGGAACTTTTCCATTTTTGGCTGAAAATTGATCTTCAGTAGAAAACTCTTCTTTTGTCTCTTAACGTTTTACAGTTTGGATGGACTTGTTTTTCCTTTTTGACTGAAAAATCTTGTGTCGAAAATTCGTCCTTTCGGTTGGAAAATTCATCATTTTAGTTGATAATTCATCTCTTTGATTGAAAATTAATTATTTAACTGAAAATTTAACTATTCAATACATCCTTGGCTGAAAATTCGTTTCTTTTTTAAATTAAAATTAATTATTAACTTGAAATGTGACTTTTTTCTGTTTGGTTGGAAATTGATATTTTTTTAGTTCAAAATTCGTCTTTTTCTTGAAAGTTCTACAGATTGGATGAACTTTCTTTCCTTCTTGAGTGAAAAATCTTTCTATGTTGAAAATTCGTTTTTGTGGTTGGACAATTATTCATTTTAGTAAAAAATTCATCTCTCAAATTTTAATTATTTTGTTGAAAATTCGTTTTTGTTTTAAAATTCATCTCTTCGTAGAAATCTTGTATTTCAAAAAAACATACAAGTGTTGCATTTTTTTGTTCAGATTTCATCATTGTGGGTTGAAAATTCACATTTTTCGTTGATAATTATTTTTGTTGTTGAAAATTCAAATGTCTTTTAAAAAATCATATTTAATCTTTTTTTTATATTAAAAATTCGACCATTTGGTTTAAAATTCATCTTTGTAGGTTGAAATTTCAACTATTTGATAGAAAGTTAAACTATTTTGTTGAAAATTCGTCTCTTTTGTTTAAAGTTCAACTATTTGGTTGGAAATTAATCTTTCTTGACTGAAAATTAAATTTTTTGTGGAAAAACATCCTTTCTTGTTCAAAAATTCAACTGTTTTGTTAAACATTCGTCTATTTAGACAGAAATTTTTTCCTTTCGGATTAAAGATCAAACTATTTTGTTAAAAATACAACTGTTTTTGGTTTAAGTTTAATCTCGTTTTTTTAATTCGACCCTTAGAAAATTCATCTTAATGTCAAAAATTGAAAATTTTGGTTAAAAGCTTTACTATTATGTTGGAAATTTAATTATTTTGTTGGAAATTTCACTATTTTGTTAAAAAGGCATCTTTTTTGTTCAAAAATTCAACTGATGTGTTGATAATTGAAGGGCCGGATAATACAACTCACCGAGCGCTGAAATGACGTAAAAGTATTGTCCAACTTGATAAAAAATGGAAATCGCAAATTTCCATTAAAACGAAATATGACTCGACGCGGCTTGTCAAGGCGCATCTTTTTTCTTTTAGGCATTTTTTTGCAAAATAATTAGTTTTGAAAATAAAAAATGAAAACTAATTTTTTTTCGCCCGAATAAACGCAATAAAATCAATGTTTAATAAAACTTGAACTGCGGTTTCTCGGAAACTAATCGACTAAATCACTTGAAATTCAAACTGCAAGTTCATGACTCTTTACAGAAGCCAATGATATGAATTAAAATATCGTAGCGATCTATGGTTTAATATTTTCGATCGATGTATCGATCGGCCCGGAAAACCGCGTTTTTCACATTTCACGTAGCGAGGAAGTTTTTCATTTCACGAGTCTCGCCAAAAAGAAACATATCTCCATGGTCGTCAACATTTGGCCAAGTTTTGGGCCAAATTTGACATCGATCCGATGAAAATGGTAGGAGCTACGGATTTTTAAAGAAAAGCGTCAGCGCACGAGGCCGGAGAATCCCGACGCACAGTGGGCTGAATCGAGAATTCACTATTTGAAATCACCTACAGCCTACAATTCTTAACCGATTTTAAATTTTAACTTATTTAGTAATTATTCAACCAGTTCTCGCTTTACAGGGGGAAACATTACTTGAACAAATAAAAATTGTTTTAATAATCACCAAATATCCTTTAAAAATATATTGCACTCAACATTCTTTGATTGTGTAATTATTCCCAGAAAATAATAAATTTTTACGATTTTTGGAAGAAAAAATTGTTTAAACAATTGAAAATTATTTAAATAATTAGCAAATATGTTAAACAAGAACTACAACCCTTGACATTCATCAGCTTTTTTATAATTTATTCCGAAAGATAATAAGTTTTCACGATTCACAGGAAAAAAAATTGTTTAAAAAAATAATAATTATTCAAACAATTGAAATTATTTAAAATTATTCAAAATATACTTCAAAACTCGTCACTTATCTATTAAAAATAATTCATGTTGAAAAAATTTCAAAAAATACCATTTTTAGCATGAATTTGATAGAAAACTAATATTTTGAATTTTTTTAGGGCATTTTCGGGGCACAATAAAAGAGGATTTTGAGTGTCAAAATTTAAAGTTATTGGATGGAAATTATTCCTTGAATACTCCTCAAGAGGACTATACTTTAATTCACAAAAAGTTTATAACAAGTACTTCTTTTTTCCATTTTTTTGAAAATCGAGCTTTTCCCATTTAAAACCCCATGTTAACAAAAAAGAATGAATTTCTTTTTCCG
>CAKNXH010054672.1:33000-70638 GCA_932178445.1 Andricus quercusramuli
CTATCACAAAAAATCGAATTTTTACAGGTATAAATTTGGACCACCCTAGTGTTTACTGTGTCATATAATAATAGAAAAAACCTTATCTTTATGGTTATTCCACGCACACCAAAGATTTCGGTAATTTGCTTTCCGCGTTTTCTCTCCGTATTATAAAAATGATACATACCAAATTTCTAGATTTTTTCCTGCCGTTTTGAGCCCAAGAATCATTATTTCTTGATCGTTTCCGACCTCTGTTTTAATCAGTTTTCACGCCCGACATTTCTCAACGTGTTTTAACATATCATCAAAATATACTACGCGATATATTGTGAAAAAGCAACAGCGTATTGAAAAACAAAAGAAAAGCTGTGGACGCCTTTCAATTGTTTATCGGAGCACGCGAGCCAACGCGACTTTTGAATCGACAATTTGCGGATTGCAGAAATGAATTTTCGGGTATAATAGTTCGCAAAATGCTTGAAAATGGGTGGAAATATCGTTGAATCAATTGTCAACAATAATTATGTGCTACAATTAACAGATCACGTGTCCGCAAAGCTTTCACGTTAGGCAAATGCCGCAAGCGTCAGGATTCTCCGGCCTCGTGCGCTGACGCTTTTCTTTAAAAATCCGTAGCTCCTACCATTTTCATCGGATCAATGTCAAATTTAGCCCAAAACTTGGCTAAATGTTGACGACCATGGAGATATGTTTCTTTTTGGCGAGACTCGTGAAATGAAAAACTTCCTCGCTACGTGAAATGTGAAAAACGCGGTTTTCCGGGCCGATCGATACATCGATCGAAAATATTAAACCATAGATAGCTACAATATTTTTATTCATATCATTAGCTTCTATAAAGAGTCATGAACTTGCAGTTTGAATTTCAAGTGATTTGGTCAATTAGTTTCCGAGAAACCGCAGTTTGAGTTTTATTAAACGTTGATTTTATTGCGTTTATTCGGGCGAAAAAAAATTAGTTTTCAATTTTTATTTTCAAAACTAGTTATTTTGCAAAAAAATGCGTGATAGAAAAAAGATGCACCTTGACAAGCCGCGTCGAGCAATATTTTTTGTTAATGGAAATTTGCGATTTCCATTTTTTATCAAGTTGGACAATAGTTTTACGTCATTTCGAGCGCTCGGCGAGTTATATTATCCGGCCCTTCAATTCCTCTTTTTGGATTAATTAAAAGTTTGTTTCTTAAATAGGTTGTATTATTTAAGAATAATTTGAATATTTAAGAATAATATTATTTGTCAATTATTTAAGAAGGTATTTAAAACAAGTGCAAATTTCGATGTTAACAAAATTTTGTAATCAAATTTGATATAAGGTGAACGTCCCAGTAATCACATGACAATTTTCTTGGGTTTGATTTATTTGGAATGCATTTAATTTCTAGTTGCTACTATAAAATGCTAAAAATAAATGGGTTTTATCATTAAATATTACTATAAACCTATTTTTTAACAATATATTCAAATTATAGCCAAGTTTCACGATTTTTGGAACCATCACGATTACTGGGACATTACCTTAATACAATTTTTACAAAGTTGGTGCAAAAATCTTCGAAAATTTTTAAGCCATCTCATCTTTAGGAAAATAATAAATATCAAATTAATATATATTTTTAATAAATCAGCAGAAAAAATATTTTAATTTTCCAACATTTTTTTTCAACTTTAAATATGCAAAGATTCTGAGATTTAAAAAATTTTTGAAACGTACCACATCCAGGCAGCATGCAGGTGATATTTGTAATCGTGTAAGCGTTCATGTTTGTGGAAGAGAAAAATTCTTCGCAGCCTTCGAAAACTATGGAGTATCCAGTTTTCTAATGTTGGAAGAAGACAAATTTCAATTTCAATTTGCAAAAAAATATTCTAAAAGCTATCAAAATTTATGGTCTAAAATATAAACAGCGGGTCTAACTGGTCAGGAAACCGTGAATTTGATTGACTGATTTTTCATTCTATTCTAATTAAATGAATATTAAAAGTGTTTTGATATTTTATTACTCTCGATTTGTTCAATCACGAAACGAAAAATGAAAAAGATTTTAATGACGACAATATGAGTGATGTTTGCAATTTTTCTTATGAAAGTCTACTCTTCAACTTGTAAATTAGTGTTAATCTGAAATTGTAAATTTATATATTTGTTTAAATCAAAGAGAAAGATTTGCGCTTAAACAAAAATTATCAATACTATAATTATACTATTTTTAATTTGAAAAGGGAGTTTTCAGAAAAATAATAGTTCTTAGTTGGAACAAGAAATTTCTTGAAGTAATTAATGTGATTCTGAATTGGATCAGAATTTTTAAAGAGGAAAATTATAATGGAGATGTGAAACAAGGAATTTTCCAAAGGAATTATAAGTCTGACTTAGAACAGTGAATTTTCCAACGAAATTTCAATTTTGACTTGGAAAGAGAAATTTTGGAAATTAATTAAGATTCTGTTCTGACACAAGGAATTATCGAAAAGAACTATAATTCTGACATAGTATTTTCAGAAAAAAGTATAATCTCTGGCAGGAAAATGAAAATGAATGAATGAATTTGAAAATGAAAAAATAAAATATTTAAACCTTCTAATTCTATTCGTGTTACATACAAACTTTGACTGTTAACAATAGGAACGGAATGGTATTACGATTGTAAAGCCTAGAAAATATAAAAACTATCGATATCCTCATTTCAAACCGTATTCTTGTTTTACATGCTAATTGTTTAATCAATAATTATTATTTCAAGCTATTATCTCTGTAAATTTTATATATCAAATAGATACAAATTCTGAGAATTTTAAAATTTTTTAAACGTACCACATCCAGGCAGCATGCAGGTGATATTTGTAACCGTGTAAGCGTTCATGTTTGTGGAAAAGAAAAATTCTTCGTAGCCTTGGAAAATTATGGAATGTCCATTTTTTTCCTAAGGTTGGAAGAAGACATCCTTTATATTTAACTGTCTCAAAAATATTTTAAAAACTTTTTTTTTTAATCAGAGATAGAAAGATCTACGTTTTCAAATAAAAATATAAAAACTGTAATTCTGAATTCTGAAACAATTATATTTCTGAATTGGTTCAGAGAATTTTTGGAAAAAAAAGTAATTTAGATCTGGAACAAGGAATTTTCCAGAACAATTATAATTCTTAGTTATACCTGGATTTAAAAACGAAGAATAATCCAGATTTGGAACAGATAATTTTCGAGAAAAATATACAAAATTATATAAAATTATAAAAAATATAAATTTGAATTGGAAACGGAAATTTCCGAAAAAATTATATGTAATTCTGAATAAGTTCAGAGAATGGGACGACTGAAAACCCCGAAAAATAAAATTTCCGAATAATAAACTTCCCGAACAGTTTATGATATTACCGAATTGAAAAATTCGTGAATAATAAAATTCCAGACAGTTTATAATATTACCGAATTTGAAAATTCCCGAATAATAAAATATCTGAACTAGAAAATTTTCAAACTGTAGAATATCCGAATTTCAACAGTTACAAAATGTTTTTCCATTAATATTATTTATTTATTAAAAATACAATAATCAAATACTT
The DNA here is from genome assembly GCA_932178445.1 of Andricus quercusramuli. Taxonomy (NCBI): domain Eukaryota; kingdom Metazoa; phylum Arthropoda; class Insecta; order Hymenoptera; family Cynipidae; genus Andricus; species Andricus quercusramuli. Next base: position 36,574 of record CAKNXH010054672.1, read on the forward strand.
TCATTTACAAAATATATTTTTAATGTTCAAAGTTTCTAAAATCAGTGTTTGAATTTAAAATAACCATAATTGAAAAAAAAATTATTTCTGGATGAAAATTGTTATTTTTAAATCAAACCATTTTAGAAACTTTAATTATTAAAACAATTTTTAAAAATAAAAATACTTGATTATTGTATTTTAAATATATAAATCATATTGGTAAAAAAATGTAATTGTTGTATTTCGGAAATTTTCTACTTAGGATATTTTATAATTTAGCAACTTTTGGTCGGGAATTTTCAAATTCGGTAATATGATAAACTTTCGGGAATTTTTCAATTCGGTAATATTATAAACTGCTCGTAAATTTTATTGTTCTGGAATTCGCCAATTTGGTAATATAAACTGTTTGGCAATTGTATTATTCGGGAATTTTATTATTCGGAAATTTTATTATTCTGGAATTTTACAGTGTCGGGAATGTAATTTTTCGGAATTTTTCAGTCTTACCCGGAGAATTTTTGAAAAAAAATTATTCAGATCTGGAATAAGGAATATTTTCCAAGAGAATTATAATTTTTTCGGAGTTATACCTGGATTAAAAAACGAAGTATAATTCTAACTTGGAACAGTGAATTTATGAGAAAAATGAGTTGGAAACGGAAATGTTCCGAAGCAATTATATGTAATCCTGAATTGGATCGGAGAATTTTGGAAAGAAAATTATAATTTAGATCTGGTACCAGGAATTTGTAAATCTAACCATATTCTTGTTTTATGTGATAATTATTAAATAGATAAAGATTCTGAGTTTAAAATTTTGAAACTTACCACATCCAGGCAGCATGCAGGTGATATTTGTAACCGTGTAAGCGTTCATGTTTGTGGAAAAGAAAAATTCTTCGTAGCCTTCGAAAACTATGGAATGTCCATTTTTTTCCTAAGGTTGGAAGAAGACAAATCATTGAAATTGAACTGACTCTAAAATATTATAAAAACCTTCAAATTTTATGGTCTGTTTTATTCTATTGTACTAAAATGTATATTAAAAGTTTTTTGATATTTTATTACTCTCAGTTTGTTGTTCAATTACCAAACGAACAATGAAAAAGACTCTTATTGCCGAAAATGATGATAATATAATTATGTTTGCAATTTTTTATCTTTTAAAATCTTTGTAATTTTGAAAGCCGGTCTACGCTTAAAACTCGTAAATTAGTATATATTAATATGAAATAGTAAATATATATTTTTTTAATCAGAGATAGAAAGTTCAAAAAAATATATAAAAACTGTAATTCTGAATTCTGAAACAATTATATTTCTGAATTGGTTCAAAGAATTTTTGGAAAAAATGTAATTTAGATCTGGAACAAGGAATTTTCCAAAAGAATTATAATTCTGAGTTATACCTGGATTTAAAAACGAAGTATAATTCTGACTTGAAACAGAATTTTCGAGAAAAATGATAACTTCGAATTGGAAACTGATGTTTTCCGAAACAATTATATGTAATTCTGAATAGGTTCAGAAAATGGGACGACTGAAAACCCCGAAAAATAAAATTCCCAACACTATAAAATTACCGAATTAAAAAATTCGCTAATAATAAAATTCCAGACAGTTTATAATATTACCGAATTTGAAAATTCCCGAATAATAAAATATCTGAACTAGTTATTTTTATTTCATTAATATTATTTATTTATTAAAAATACAATAATCAAATGTTTTTATTAACAAAATATATTTTTAATGGTCAAAGTTTCTAAAATTATTGTTGGAATTTAAAAGAACCATAATTGAAAAAAAAAATTATTTTTGGTTGCAAATTGTTATTTTCAAATCAAACTATAATTTTAGAAACTTTGAATATTAAAACAATTTTTTAAAATAAAAATATTTGATTATTGTATTTTTAATATATAAATCATATTGATAAAAGAAGTGTAATTGTTGAATTTCGGAAATTTTCTACTTAGGACATTTTATAATTTAGCAACTTTTCATCGGGAATTTTCAAATTCGGTAATATGATAAACTATCGGGATTTTTTCAATTCGGTAATATTATAAACTGTTCGTAAATTTTATTGTTCTGGAATTTGCCAATTTAGTAATATAAACTGTTTGGAAATTTTATTATTCGGAAATTCTATTATTCTGGAATTTTACGGTGTCGGGAATGTTATTTTTCGGAATTTTTCAGTCTTCCCCCGAGAATTTTTGAAAAAAAAAATTATTCAGATCTGGAATGAGGAATTTTCCAAGAGAATTGTAATTTTTTCTGAGTCATACCTGGATTTAAAAACGAAGTATAATTTTAACTTGGAACTCTAACCATATTCTTGTTTTATGTGATAATGATTAAATCAATTATTATTATTCGTATATTGAAGAGATGTAGATTCTGAGTTAATTTTTGAAACTTACCACATCCAGGCAACATGCAGGTGATATTTGTAACCGTGTAAGCGTTCATGTTTGTGGAAAAGAAAAATTCTTCGTAGCCTTCGAAAACCATGGAACAACCATTTTTTCTAGGGTTGCAAGAAGACAAAACATTTAAATTGAAATCTTTAGGGGATTTTCGATACAAATTGTAATTTTGAATCGACAGGAATTTTTCAGAAGCAATTATATGTAATTCTAATTTGTTTAAAAAAAAATAGAATTCAGGTATGGAACAAAGAATTTTCCAGAAGAATTATAATCCTGACTTGGAACAGTGAATTTTCCAAAGGAATTACAATTTTGACTTGGAACGGGGAATTTTCGGAAAAAATTACGAATTTCAAAAATAAGCATAATCCCAGACAGGGAAAATAAAAAATTGACTCTAATCTCCTCGGAATTATAATTCTTGTAATGCAAAATTATGAGCACAGAATAAGTTATTTTTTATTTATATGCAAAATCTGTTTAGAAGTTTCTGGCGATATACTTTATTGCTTTTATATTTTCATTTTGTATTTTTTTTTCAGGGAAACGATCGCTCGTGTTACTGGTGGAATGAAGGTGAAGGCTGACAGGGATGAAGCTTCTCCCTACGCTGCTATGTTGGCCGCTCAGGTAATTATGAATTTCATCAAATAATTTTTTCAAAAAATTTAAGTATTCAAACAATTTTTAATTTTAAATGTACCACATCCAGGCAGCATGCAGGTGATATTCGTAACCGTGTAAGCGTTCATGTTTGTGGGAAAAAAATATTCTTCTTAGCGTTCGAAAATGATGAAATATCCATTTTTTTAGAACGCTGGAGGAAGACAAAACTGCTTCAAATTTATAATATCTTTGATGAAAAATACAAGAGCTAATACCTGATATTGTATTGGATTTGCTCTAGGAAGTTTTAGATACTCTGCTTATATTTAAAACAGTGCATAAATAATTTGATAAGTTCAGGGTTGCTATAGGTCAGGGAATTGAAAACTGAGTAGGGAATGTCAGAGAGAACCTGAAAGAGACAGATAATTTTCCATAAACTGAAATTAAAGTTTAGGGGTCATCCACAAATTACTTGAGGCGTTTTTCTGAAATTTTCAAGCCCCCCTCTCCGCGTGTAAGATACCGTAAGATTTTATTTAGAAACCCCGCCACGCAACAATTTACTAACATTCAAATTAGTTTTAGAAAAAAACGTGTTAATATTAAGTAAGTCTTACAAATGTATAATTTTTATTTTTTATAATTTTTTTAGTTGGTTTCATCTTGTGGTTAAAAAATTAATTATTTTGTTGAAAATTCAGCAGTTTTATTTTGAAAATCTTTTTTTTTTGTTTGTTGAAAATTCTTCTTTTTGGGTCGAATATTCAACTATTTTGGTTAAAAATTAAATTGTCCGGTTGAAAATTTATAGTTTCTGTTCGAATATTCAACTGGTTTGTAGAAAGTTCGTCTTTTTGGCATAAAAATTCCATATTTCGGATGACCATTTTTTTCATCATTATCTGAAAAATCTTTTTTTATTGAAAATTCAACACTTCTGTTAAAAATTAGTGTTTTTTTTTTAAACGTATCTCTTCGTTGAGAATACATATTTTTTGGTAGAAAATTCAACTACTTAGTCGAAAGTGGAAATACTTTTTTGAATATTAATTCATCATTTTAGTTGAAACTCTTTTTTTTTTTTGTTAAAAATGTTACTACAAAAATTCAAAATTCTTATTTTTAAAAATTAATTTCTTCAACTGAAAATTTAATTATTCCATGTTTTGTAATAGAATATTAATCTTCTCTTTAAAAATATGAATCTTTTCGGCTAAAAATTCATTTCTTTGGTTGAAGGTTGAACTATTTTGTTGTAGATATTTCTTTTGTTTTGTTAAAAATTAATTTTTCTAATTGTAAATATAATTCTTCCAATATTGGTCGAAAATTTATCTTCTTTAGTTAAAAATTTGTTTTTCTTGGTACAACCTTGGTGGAAAACTAATGTTTTTGGTCGAAAATTAAACTGCTTGGTTAAAAAATGCAACTGTTGTGTTAAAAATTCTTTTTTATTGAATATTAATTTTCGTAACTAAAAATTTAAATAGTCACTTTTTTACTCAAAATCCTTTTTTTTTTTGTTAAGAATTCAACTATTTAGTTGGGAATTCAATTTCTGTTTTTCATTGAAAATTTATTTTTTGTTGTTGTTAATTCCACTATTTGGTTCAAATATTGATGTTTTTGGTAAAATTGTAATCTTCTTAGTTTGAAATTCCTTTTAATTGTTTAAAAATAATTTTTTTAAATGAAAATATAACTATTATATTTTAGATTGAATCTTTATATTTTTCATTTGAAAATTCAACTATTTGGTTCAAAATTAATTAATTAAATTAATTTAAGTGATTCAATTTCATTAAATTAAACTAATTTAACAAACAGTAAAAAAATTTTCTCTTTTAGTTTAAACTTCATGTATTTTATTGAAAATTCTTATTTATTTGTAGAAAATTGATATCCTTGTTGAAATATTAAATTTTTTGGTTGAAAAATCAACTATTTGGTTAAAAATTCATATATTTTGATAAAAGTGCAATATATGTCAATCTGATATTTTTTTTAGTAAAAAATTGTCTTACATAAGATTTTCCAATCTGTATGAGTTGTCGCTAAAAGTCTTTTAAGGTAAATTTAGAAACAAATCTTTCTCTGCAAAACTTTATTTATCTCTCAAGTATAATTTTGTTTTTACACCCGAAAGAAAAATCCATAATGATTCAGGGAAAATACAAAATTTGTCAGGGAAAAGTCAAGTAATTTCGAAATCAGGATGTTGTAGCAACCCTGTAAGTTATTTTTTAATGCAAATCTTCAATTTAAGATCAAATAAATGATCAAATATAATAATTTTCTTTTCTTTTTTTCTTCAGGACGTAGCGGAAAAGTGCAAGTCGCTTGGAATCACAGCTCTGCACATCAAACTCCGAGCCACCGGAGGAAACAAGACGAAGACACCCGGGCCAGGAGCACAATCTGCCCTTCGTGCTTTGGCTCGTTCCAGCATGAAGATTGGAAGAATTGAAGACGTAACTCCAATTCCTTCCGATTCTACGCGCAGAAAGGGTGGTCGTCGTGGACGCAGATTGTAAATTTTTTTACTGGTATTGGTCTTACAATTCAATAAATGTATTGAAATAATATAAAATAATGATTTGATTTAATAATTCGAATGTTTACATTATCCATTCCAGTTCATTCTTTCCTTTTCTGTTAAGATCATTCTTTTCTTCCTTGGTTATTTTTTAAGGCCGATTTCAATTCATATCAGGTAAAAAAACATTGATTCAAATGAGGATGAGTACTTTATTATTCATAAAAAATAATTAACGAAAACCAGGTCGCAAAGTTTAAGACTTATGAGTCAAACTAATTAAGATTTCATTCTTTATACAGTTTTTTTGAAAATGTGCAAAAACATGTTTTTTTTTATTGAGACATATGCTCACATTAAAAAAAAATTTGAATATGTCGGACTTGAAATTTATTTAGCTTGAACCAAAGAAACATTTTTTTATTTTGGTTTTTCGGAAAAAAAAATGGTGTCGCGAGTTAGGTTTTTTGGGATTTCATATCTTTTTTGCGATTTTGGAACGTTATAAACACCACGAAAAAAAATGTTCCCCATGAATAAAAAAAAAAGATGTTTCGATGGTTCAAGCTGAAGAAATTTAAGGTTCGAGTCAATCCAAAAAACATGTTTTAGTACATTTAAACAAAAATTTTAATCAGACAAATTTTTTTTTAATTATTACAATTTTTTAATGCAAATTTCAAGAAGAGAACAGAAGATATTTACCGATTAAAAAATTTGTTTCTTCACTAATTTTGGATGTCGACCTACAAATTGTTATCGAGCTTTCAGTATTTTTACTTCGCTCTACAAAGGAGAGTAGTTTTAAATTAACATTGGAAGTATACAATTTTTAAAAATAGATTCTTTAATAGCAGAAATCATTTAAAAAATTTTTAAATATAACATTTGTTATCAGAAGATTGTTTTTTCTTTTCAACATGTAAAAATAAATGTTTAAACTTTCCCCTATTTTCCCCCTTTTTTGTGAGAAAATTACCCTATTTCCCCTTTTTTGAGCTCCTTTTGCGCTGTGAACCCTGGACAAATGAATCAATAAAAATTGTGCACCCAACAATGATTACACAATTGTTATTAATCACTTTTTTATAGGGCATGTAATCTTTGTTTTTTTTTCTTAAAAAACAACATTAAATGACAAATGACACAAGCTGCGAAAAAAAGACAAAAGTTGTTCACCCAAAAAAAGAGCTACAAAGTTATTAATAATTTTTCGATAGGATGCGTAGTTTTTGTTTTATTTGTAAAAAGCATTTTAAAAAATATATAATTTTTAGACAAACGACACAAGCTAGGAAAAAATGAATAGACAAAAGTTTTTCTTCCAAAAAAGAGTGGAAACTCATCCAAATTTGTCATTAATATTTTTTTGATGGGACGCGTATTTTTTATTTTAATCGTAAAAAAAGAACATTAACCCTAATTAGTCACACTTCAGTAGAATCGCATAATAGTCACACTGGGTCCTAATGAGTCTTGAAAATCTAAGAAAATTGCTAGGTATTATTTAAGGACTGCAAAAGATGATCTTTTAGTTTTTGTAACCAAAATTAATTGTTTAAATATTTAAACAAAATCGATGAAGTTAAGGTAATTTTTCGATGTGAAGTTTACCTCGTGTGATTAATTAGAGTTGAAAATAACAAAATTAAATGTTTTGAAAAACGACAAAAGGTACGAAAAAAATTAAAACACAAAAGTTGTTCACTCATAAAGGGTCTAAAAATTTGTTATCGATCATTTTTAGACAGAACGTGTAGATTTTCTTTTAATCGTAAAAAATAAAAAAAATAAACTTGGAAAAACGACATAAGAGACGGAAAAAAATGAAAAGACAAAAGTCGTTCAACCAGAAAAGATCTACAAATTTGTTATAAACTCTTGTTATAAAAATATACTAAAAATAATAGAATTAACTTTTTGGTAAAAGGATACAAGTTACAATAACATTTTATTTTTAAAAAATGTCGCCTAAATTATATCTACAAATTTGCTTAGAACCACCTTACGCTAAAATGCGTATTTTTAGTTAAAAAACGTAAAAAGTAACATTGAAAGTAAACAAATCAAATTTATGGAAAAACGAAACAAGTTGCAATAAGATGTTCATTAATGCATATTATGAATTGTAATAATACAAATTTAATGAAATTATATATTTGTCAGGGTAGCTGAGAATTAAAATTAGTGCAAAATAAGGAACAAATATTAATGTAATCATGAAAAATAAAATTTGTACTTTATTTTGCAATATCTAAATAAGCCATCCCAGGCACATTTGATATAATAGTGTTGATCAGAACATAGAGAAGTTCGCATTTTGGACAAAGTCAAGTGCGAAGCACGAGATTCGTGATGAGAATGTGTTCGTTAAAGCCGAAGAAGCTTTAACAAAAGAGAATTCACAATCACCAAATTACAGTTGTCGATGCTTTGACTTTTAATTTTAAAAGGCCTGTGCACAAATGTGGGTGAAATACCAAGACCGAGCGCGCAGCGCAAGATGAATATATTATCGAGCGCGGCAGATTTTTTTTTAAATTTAAATTATATTTAAAAAAACTTCAAATAACATCTTACTTTTATTATAATGTTTTGCAACAGAATCTCAATAAATAAAAATGGAAAACTAATTGTTTTATTAAAATTAATCTATATAATGAACTTCCGATTCAAAAATATGACGATAATAAGAATTACCTATTAGAATAAATAAAACGTATGAAATTTATTGAAATCCTTTCAAACCCCTTAAGTTTATTTAAATCCTCCAAAATCTGATGAAATCCCTTGATATCTTTTAAAAATATCCTAAAACTTAGTAAGTCCACATGCTGCGAAATTCTTTAAAATCTCATACAGGCTCTTTACCCTACCTGGAAAACCTAGGATTGTCAGGGAATTTTTTCGAAAGCGTGCCTAATTAAAAAAAAATTGCAATATAAAATTGAATAACAATGATTCTTCGTTTGTAAAAGTAGCTTTATATTACTATTAATCGTTTTTTTGTTGTTTGAAATTAAATTTTTAACTTTAAATTTATTCTATTTTCAGTTGAGAATTGGTCGTTTTTGGTTGAAAACTCGTTATTTATTAATTTTTTTAATAGAAAATTAATCTTCTTGGTTGAAAATTCAACAATTTGTCTGCAATGTTTCCTCTTGGCTAAAATATCTTAGTTGAAAATTGTTAAAAATTAATTCTTTTGGTTGAGGATTCATCATTTTAATTGAAAATTCATCTCATTGGTAGAATAAAGAGCTTTTTCTTGAAAGTTCGTTTCTTCATTCACTGAAAATTAATTTTTTTTACTGAAAATTTAACTATTCCCGTTGAATTTTTTTTTATTTTTAATTTATTTTTACATTCTCATCCTATCATGAGAAGGTATTAGATTTGTTTAAAATACGATAAAAGACGAATCGACCAAAATTGTGCAACTAAAAAAGATCTACATATTTGTTAATTCACTTCTTTATATGACGCGTAGTTTTTGTTTTATTCGTAAAAAACGGTATTGAAAATAGAAAAATTAAAATTTCAGACGAGAGACAAAATTTTCATCACCCACAAAAGAGGTACAAATTTGTTGTTAATCATGTTTCGATGATAGGACGCGTAGTTTTTTTTTGTGAAAATAACATTGACAGTAAAAAATATTAAATTTTTGGAAAAACGATGCAAGGTACGAAAACAGATGAATCGACAAAAATTTTGCATTAAAAAAAGATTTACAAATTTGTAATCATTTTTTGTTATAAGAATGCATTCAAAAAGAAAAAAATTAACTTTTTTGAAAAACGGCACAAGCTAAAATAACATTTTAACTAATAAAATTTGTCGCCTAAATTATATCATTATTCTCATTTATAAAAATTATTCAATAAATGAATAATTATTGCAAATTTGCAAAGTCTCGTAGAAAAGAGATATATAGATAGGTATAGATAGGTAATTGCGTAAAAAAATTGAGCCTATTCGTTAAAAAATGGCAAAACTCTTAGTTTTTCAATCAAAATTGTTTAAATAATGAATAATTCTTGTAAATTTACAAAGCAACATCAAAAAGAGTATTCAGAAAGATATCCTTAGTTGACTCTGTAAACAAATTGTCTTGAAAAATAGCCAAAATCTGAATATGTTTATAAAGATTATTTAAATAATTATTGTGAATGTGCAAAGTATCGTAGAGAAGAGTTATTGGAAATACATTCTTTATTGATTCCAGAAACGAATTGAGACTATTCTTTGAAAAATAGAAGCAAACTCTTCATTTGTTTATGAAAATGGTTTAAATGATGAAAGCATCTTGGAAATTTGCAGATAATTATATAAAAAAGTAATTGGAAAGTCATCCTTAGTAAACAAATTGTGCCTTTTCCTTGAAAAACCAGCCAAACTCTGAACATGTTTATAAAAAATGTTTGAATAATTAATAATTATTGCAAAATTTTAAATAGGAATCTGTATTATCATCAGAGATGGTAATTATCTATCCGTTGAAAAATCCAATCACATATTATGAATAATGGAAATCTACAATATCCATCACAGTTAATTCCTCAAATATAGAAAAATTATTTCGTCATCACAGACTAGATGGAGATATAAATTAAAATTTATTAAATTCAATTTATTCAGAAAAAAAGATCTTCTCTTTTCACTACGCTGGGATTGAAAAGAGAAGCGGAGTGAAAAGAGATCTTTTTTTTTTAATAAATAAAAAAAAAAAAATTATTGCAAATTTGCAAAGTCTCGTAGAAAAGAGTTATTAGAAATACATCCTTGCTAATTCCATAAACAAATTGAGCCCATTCATTTGAAAATGGCTAAATTCTTCATTTTTCGATGGAAATTCTTTAAATAGTTAATAATTCTTCTAAATTTACAAAGCAAAATAGAAGAGTCATTGGAAAGACATTCTTAGTTGACTCCGTAAATAAATTGTGCCTATTTCTTGTAAAATAGCGCACTCTGAATATATTTATAAAAACTGTTTAGATAATTAATAATTATTGTAAATTTGCAAAGTCTCGTAGAAAAGAGTTATTGGAAATACATTCTTGACAATTCCGTAAACAAATTGAGCCCATGCGTTAAAAAATGGCCAAATTCTCAATTTTGTAATCGAAATTGTTTAAATAATAAATAATTCTTGTAAATTTACAAAGCAACATAGAAAAGATTCATCGGAAAGATATTCTTAATTGACTCCGTAAACAAACTGTGCCTATTCCTGGAAAAACAGCTAATCTCTGAATATGTGAATGAAAACTGTTTAAATAATTAATAATTATTGAAAATGTGCGAAGTATCGTAAAAAAGAGTGATTGTAAATACATTCTTTATTGATTCTGGAAACAAATTGAGCCTATTCTTTAAAAAATAACCCAAATCTTTAACTGTTTATGAGAATGGTTTAAATGATGAAAACATCTTGGAAATTTGCAGATAGTTATATAAAAAAGTAATTGGAAAGTCATCCTTAGTTAATTTTGTAAAAAATCGAGCCTATTAATTGAAAAATAGCCAAACTCTGAATTTTGTAAATGAAAATTGTTCAAATAACTATTAATTCTGGTAAAAATAAAACTAAAATTAATTTTTAAGAAAAACCACAAAATAAATTTTTTAGATTATATTGTAGAATTTGAGTTTGAATAGGAAATTAAAAAAAATATTTATAAACAAGTGTTTGAAATTATAACAACTTGGCGGCATCAAATGAATTAAAGAGACAATCTCTTTAGAGAAAGAGAGACAAAATTATAAGCTGTATAATTACGGAGATCGCTACTAACGAAATGAGATAATCTTTGAAAAATTTAAGTTATATTTGGAGTAATAAATACATTCAATTGCGCCAAGTTGTCCTCATTTACAAAAATTTATTGTAAATAATTTTTCTGAATTTTGTTTTTGTTCAAAAACTTGTAAAATAAGAGTAAATTATATTTTTTGTTAATTTTACTTTTAAGTCACTTCAAACCACGCAATCGCATCGATATCCCCGTAAAACCGGATATTCAACCAAAATAATAAATTTTGATCAAAATTAAATTAATCATAAATTTTATATACCTGATAAATAAAAAAACTTACTTAAGAAAATTTTAATTTTAATTGAGCCTGAATAATATACGATAAAATTATTTTTTTTACGATACATTGCATTGAAATGCTAATATGCTATATGCGATGGTTACCTGCAACGTAATTGCACGCTGTCGCTAATCTATGTTTCATATCGTTCTTATAGTTTAAAAATATTTGTAATGGAAAGTATTTTATAACTTTGTACTCGATTTAACTCATTGAAACCCTCAAAGAATTCTGCGGTATACATGCATATTCTAAATTATTAAATTTTTTTATATATTCTCAAAGAAGCATTGCAAAATGAAAAAAATTTTTTTTTTTTTTTTTTTTTTTTTTTTTTTTTTTTTTTTTTCCGATCTATCACCCGTCTATGCTGAGGATATCCCATTAATGTCCCAATTTTTAAAGTCCGGGATATCTCAAATTCCACAATTCGGGACATCCTAGGATATTCTTACGATGTCCCGTATTTGAAATGCAGGATATGCCAAGGATGTCCCCAAGATGTCCCAAGATATCCTAATAATATAATTTATTATAATATTATTAAAAAATTCATATATGTACCCTTTGAAAATAATTTATGCTCACTGTGCTTTGAATAAACAAACTCAGCATTATTTAAAAAATATATATATTTCCCCGAAGCTACAAAAAATAAGAATCGAAGATAGTATGTAGAGCCATCTTCATAACTTTTCAGTCTAGTCTTTTTCAACACTTATGACATGTCCCAGATAACAATACGTGCCGGCACGCGATCGGACCGACGGGCTGGAGACCAGCGTGCCTGCTGAATGCACGCGACAGGCCGGCAGAGTCGGAATGTGACCGAAAGGCGGACAACGGCAGGCAACGGTTTGGCACATTAGATGCCCGTCGGGCTTGCAAGCGGCGAGGAACGACGGGCCTGCGATTTACACGACCGCTGCAGGCTGATAGTGCGAGTAGTTTGTGATCAAAAACGCGCATGCGCGTTTTGGATCAGCTGTTCTTGTCGTGTTCCATCTCGTGTGGCGTTCACACCCGTGAATTTTCGCTCGGATGTGTGCGATTTGCAAACAATAATTGTTATTCGATCCAGATAAAATAGAAGAATAAGTAATCCACTTGTAAATGGAGTAATCCACTTGGAAAACGGAGTAATCCACTTGTATAACGGAGTTATACCTTTCATCGTTTGCGGATTTTGGTATTGTTTTGGCTGTGTGTGGAACAAAAAATTTGTTAGCAATTTTTTGCTGTCGGTGTCCTTCAAATCAACAAAATTAGCAAATAGCACGAAAGGTAATGAAATTCTGCGTATAATAATATAAAGTTCAAGCTGAAAGAAAAATGTCAATATTATAAAAAGATATTTTTATAATATTGACATTTTTCTTTCAACTTGGACTTATTATACGCAGAATCTCGTCATTACCTTTCGTGATATTTGAAAATTTTTATTTTATTCACATAAGAAAAGATTTTTTTAATTTTAATCTACTCGCACACTCACCCTGCATTTTACCGGACCGTCGGGCATGCAGTTCGCCGGACAGCGTCGCTCCCGCCTGTCGGGTGGGCATATAGACATCAATGGTGTGCACATTAAGGTGCATATCTGCCGGCAAGTCGATCCGATCGATCGGACCGCGGGCCGGCAGATCGCTTGTAATCGGCGGGCATTTTGCTATCTGGGTTTCATTTGATGGAAAATAGTTAAAATTGAGAAAAACTGCATGAAAACTGGTGTAGCCAAGGATAGACGGTGAATTCCCGCATGAAACGAAGAGGGGGTGTTGAAACTACCTTTAGAATGGGGGCGGTGAAAAAAGTCACCCCCTCTTCGTTTTTGGGGAGAACTCGTCTTTCCTTGGGAACAGGAGTTTTCGGCAGTTTTTCTCAATTTTAACTATTGTCCGCAAATGGAAAGACGTTTTTTTAATTTTTTCTGACACCTCTTGATAGTTCCTTTTGAATAGGGGAGGTTAAAAAAAGTCACTCCCTCTTCGTTTTGGGGGACAACTCACCGTCTATCTTTGCGAGCATGTATTTTCCGGGTTTTTGTCGCTAATGAACTTAGCAAATACAGAAACGGTTTTTGTGCATTTTTTTCTGTTTTTGGACAATATATAAGCCAAAATCAAAAGAAAAAAATTCTTCATAAGACGAAACTGAAATCATCAAAACTAAAAATAAAACTAAATAAAAACTAAATTAAAAATTGAAAGTCAGAGTTTAATACTGTAATAATTACAAGGCAAAATTCATTCCAAATTCAGAAAGTTTCTAGTAAGCGTCGGTAATCACTTTAAAATAAATATAAGAAACATAACGTAGCAGGGAGAATGGTTCCATTTTATTTTGAGGGTTGCTTTAACATCCGTTAAATATTCAAGCAAGGCAATCGGCATTTCCGTTGTTCGACAATTGGTAGTTAAGAAATGTCGATTTCCCCGGTTGAATCTTTAACGGATTATAAAACAAACCTCAAAATAAATTCATAGCGACTTTCACGAGAAAAAACAATTATATTTGAAGAACAAAATTTTTAACGGATTTAATAATAGTTAAGTCTCGAAAAACGGGTAGGATGTCTTCCTTATATTTCCTCAATGTAAGAACACCTCTGTCAAAAATCTAGAAAAAATATTTACTCGCATATCTATACCCAAACGTTAGGAACGAAAAAAATGGTACAAAATTGTTCGGCGTGACATGTGCCCTACAACATTTTTAATATTAACAGCAAATTGTTGCGAAGATCATTTCAACGATAAGGAAATACTTTTATTTTCAATAGAAAAATATAAAATATGCTTTTTTTGGTAACATAAAACTCGTAATTGACTGATGTTCAACGGTGTTATATATATGGGATGCCGGCATGTATGTGAGCTATAACCTCGAAAAATCAAATCCTTTATTTAAGCAATAAGTATTTATAAAAGCATTTATAAAAGCAGATCTATAAAAAAGTGAGGTCAGGTTTTCTGGATGCAATATTTCCAATATTGCATATATGTTACGATTTGCACAATAAAGCAATTATCATTCTGAATGAATGAATTGAATACATAAAAATTAATGTTTTATATACGTTTACCCCCTCTACTAAATTTCAGAAGACTTTGCACAATGTTGCCAGATATTGCATCATATGATGCAACAAAGATCTAGAAGATTCTACATTATAATCGACACGTTTGGAATATAATTTTTTTTTCGACGCAAAATGTCATTGAAAATAACCTTGAACTTGTTTACGAAAAAATTGCGCAGTATAATTCAATGACGTCCTTAGGAATATTCTAGAACTAAGCACATATCCTCCTTTAGAGACACTTACCCCCTCTACCAAATTTCTGGAGACTGTTGCGCAATGTTGCCAGATATTGCATCATATGATGCAACAAAGTTCTGGAAGATTCTACATTATAACCGACACGTTTGGAATATAATTTTTTCAACGCAAAATGTAATGCGTCATTGAAAATAACCTTGAACTTGTTTACCAATATCTTAAACAACACGTTCGAGGAAACAAAAGTATTAAATAATATTCCAAGCTGTGAAAAAAATTCCATTTTAATTCTTAAAAGATATTTTGTTTATAAAAAAGATTGAACAATTCATTTGGTGATAAGATTAAATCTACATGCTAACGTGGGGAAAAATATGTCTCAATTAACTTTTATCCTAAATTTGCCATTTAAAGAATGCAATAAATCAAATTTTATAGACAAAACAAAAAAATTTCATGCATAGTCCATATCAAATTACACTTGGCACCTGCATCTTTTGCGTCTTAAATAAATAAAGGCAGGAATTTTTAAATTACATGTATAAGGAAGCAATAAATCATCTTTGTTTTTCTTGCAATAAATATATGGCGCAGTAGAAATTTATAGAACAAAGCAAAATATAACCTTGCAAGTATTTACGCAACATGCTAGAATGTTCTCGATATCGGTAAAGTAGGTCCAGTGTCCCTCTTGTATCAATGTCGGTAAGGTAGGAATGCATGATGACGTCATCAGGACCCACGATAATGTTCTAGAAGCTTAGCACGGACATCAACCACTTTCTAGAAAAATGTAGCACGGACACGAACCACTACAGCAAGAATCTTCTCGATGTCGGTAAGGTAGGAATCTTGGATTAGAAACCCCCCTATACATCTACTCACTTCGCAAAAAAATCACTTATCATAAGTCTAATCACTTAGAACATTATCCGAACTGGCTTTAACGTATCCAGGCATACGAATAGTCCATATAAATAAACCCTAGTAAAACCGAGTGCGTGAAAGTTGTAAGTTCTTTGATGCACCCAAATCTTGTCAAATATTTAAAACTGTAGTAATAACCAGAATTCATCGTCTTATTTCTTATTTATAATCGACGTGCAACATACGGGTAGAATTTTTTTTTAATTAACTGAAAATGTCAGAATTTTCAATAAGTGAGTACCACTGCTTTTGGGTTAGGTGTCTGAATTATTCGCTTAATTGAACTTTTTCACTTAAAACCCAGTTAAATGTATGTTTAACTAGAAAAAAATATTATGCTTTATTATTTAGAATTGAAAACTACTGCTAACATTATTTTTAATTGGTGTAAAGCCAAATAATTACCTGACTTCTAAGAGCTGATCAATATACACGTATATGAAATTTAATATGCAGCCTCTTAATGAATATTTCATAGACCGAGTTTTCTAGATTTAATATACAAATACATACATATTAAATGTATATTCAAATTGCAGACATTTTTAACAGTGTGTATCCTTAAAAACTTGAAAATAATAAAATACAATTCATATGTCGACGTGTTCAAATAATCGTGAAAATTGGGTATAACCCTCGGTATAACCTAATATATATTAAGAAAATATGTTCAAAATTAATATTTAATAAAAAAATTCATCCAGTTTCAACATTTTATTATATAAAAACAGCCAACAAAATTATTTGAAACCAGGTAAGAGGTTAGAAAAAGGGTATCACTATTAAATAGGGTTACAGTTATTGGGAAATCTACCTAATAATTTACTTAATTTTGCATACAAACAAATTATTCGTTTAAAATCATATAGCCATTTGAAGAAAATGGACACTTATAAGAGGGCACCTTGCCCTATATAAATAATACTGAATTAATTTTCATGTAATTCTTTTTTATTTAAGTTTCTTGAAACTACAACATTTTTCAAATTAAGTAAACTGAAGTTTTGATTAAAATAATTATGATATAAGTATGATAACCATTATTATTCTAGTTCTTTTGTTTTAAGGACATTCTTCACCAGAAAATTTTGATTCGATATACATGGCGATTATCAAACTCTCGTTATGAACTACTGCATATATCAAGTTTTTTGTGTCACATCCCTGGGCTTTAGGTCGTGTTGTCTTTCCTGTGAATTCTTTATTATTTAAGCTGGTAGTTGTTCCCTGTGCAAATAGTACATATGTATTTGAAAGACACATTTAAAAATTTTCGAAATTTTGTTGTTCTGTAGAAGATAACAATAGCCTTTTATCTTTATTTTTATCTTCTCCTTTCTTTCTGAATCAATTTATTTATTAAAAATATTACCTTCTGAATAGGACAGGGTTTTCCATTTGCCAAGAAAAATGCGAACTCTTTGACTTTTTGGGAATTCTCTCCAGAACCACACAATGCATATTCTGGAGGAAATAGTCCATCATCGTCTACTATATATACCTGTTGAAATAACACGGTGTTGAAAAAATAAAGTACATTGTAAGGGTAGTTTTTCTTTTATTTAATTTTACCTGCATATCAGACTTCTCAGTGACAGTTTTCTTCCAAACGATTGATTTATTTTCTTTTTCTTCTATAAATTCATTACCGGGCTCTACTTCATATTTCTTAATTTTATTATTTTCGGTGACGGAAATTTCCTTGAAATAAAAACATAAAATTGCGAACAAATAATAAATATGAAATACAGTTCCACTTTCTTAAGTTGTTAATATAAAATAATTATATATATATATATATATATATATATATATATATATATAATAATAATAATAATAATTTAAGGTAATAAGGACGTACCTCATCACACTCTATTCTCACAATATTTACAGTCAAAAGTGTAAATGTAATTCTTGTAATTATCCACATGTTTTCTACCAACAGCTCGTTATCAAATGTGATATTTTCAAGTATCAGGATTGGAATTAAATTTTTTTTTAAATCCCAAATACTTTCTGAAAACAAACGATACTGATAAGTCATTATTATTAAATTGACGTAACGGCAACGTGGAAACTTAATTACGGACAAGAAACGAGCGACAAGTTATATAATATTCTACGATTATTATTTTTTTTTTATTATATTGTATTATACGACTTATAATTTACAGTATATTTTTGGGCGCTGTATAAAAATCCAAAATCGTTCTATGCCGTTAAGTTTTGGAGATATAATTGGTATAAAAAGTACCAATTTCGAAAAATCATAGTTAATGAAATTGACATGTTGGAGACTTCGAAAGGGTCGTAATTGATGCTTAAACCTTGCAATTAACGATGTAGAAGTGAAAAAATTGTTAAAAATCTTTTTGTTATTTTTCCCTGAAAGTGCAGGGTTGAGGAACTAATTTGAGTTGTTTTAGAAGTCTCGAACGCATTGGTATTGTTCCATCGGTTCATTTTCTATTATTCAAAAAAAGGCCAAGAACGCTATTTTTGATACTTTTGACCGCGATTACTTAGAAAAATGATGTAATCGAAAAATTTTGCTATTGGATTATGATCCGGCGATTAAAAATCTACAAAAATGGTAGGTCTCATCAACGTTGCACTTAAAGAGACTTCATTTTTATACACCGCAGGCATGATTCGCGCGTATTACGTGCCTGTTTTCAGGAACTTAAAGTAGCCCTTTATTTTGCAACATCATTTAGTTATACTTAGCCAATTTTTTGCATCGTGAATATTTTTGATGGCATATATATCCCTAACTCGCAGAAGAAATTTGCAAAAAATATTTGTCCATATTGTTAGAAAAATTCCGAAATAAATTATATTTCTGGTAAATTTTTCTGATGTATTCATAATACTTTAAGAATAAAGTGAGGAAGGGCATACGATATATTTTTAAAAAATGTACTCACTATTCTCTTCTTGTTATGTTAACGCTTTCTGATCAATACGATTGTGATGAAATAAACGTCCATACATGTTTTTTCTTATGCTTTTATACTATGTATTTTAAACTACGCAATCGCATCGACATCCCTGTAAAACCGGATACTCGATCAGATATTCAACCTACATAATATATAAGACAATTATTTTTGTTTACGCTCCATTTAAAAAACGTATCTATTGAAATATTGATAAAACTCAAATTATTAACAAAATTGATATAGGTACAGTTACCGATAGTTACCTGCAGCGTAACTGTACGGTTTGTTCCTATATCCGTGAAACAAGCATTGAAAAATTTAAAAAAATATATTGTAGACTAAATTTTGAAGAGGGAATTTTAATGAAAAACATTGCTTCTTATACCTTGTCTATAAATCTCTTTAAACTATACCTCAGACCAACCTTGTGAATTCGATTGCATATTAAATATGAAAGAAAGAAAATGCTAATTTTTATAATCCTCAAACGGGATAGGTTTTGCTCCAAAGAGTTGTTTTGTCTATTAACGTAAAAAAAATTTGAAATAATTTTTGACTTCATCGTGTGGATTTGTCTAGAACAATTTCCCCTTTTTCTTGAACAAAAACATGGTTAACATTTTATTTAGAGGGCTGATACTTCCTATTCATTCCTTAGATCTTAAAAAACTGATTTCAAAGGCTTTGCAAAATTTCAAAAGTCTTCAGGAGGAATCAATATAACTGAAATATTTTCACTTAGGATCCAAATGAAACCTACTTCCTCATGAATAATTAAATGCAAAGAAAACATAGCATAAAAAGATTCACAATTCAAATTAATTAACAAAAGCAATATGTATTTGTCTCTAATGAGCCGAAATGGAAGTGGTTTAGAAGTCTAATTTTGAATTGTGAATCTTTTCATGCTCTGTTTTCTTTTTATTCAATTATTCATAAGAAAGTAAGGCACTGCACTTATATGATTCGTTCCAATCCGCGGGGTTTTCTTATAAAAATTTTAAGATTTCTTTCAATGAAAGGCCAAATCATTTTTATCTCAATTTCTTAGAAGAAATCTTTTTATTTAAATTTTTTGTATAAAGAATTTTTTGAATATTAGCAATCTTAGAAATGTATAAATTTTTAGATTGTGTTCTTTTCCTTTTTTAAAAAAGTACCACCGCATACATAGTTTTATCCAAGTTATCCAAGATATAGGAAAAAATGGAGAAACAAACAACCTTATTAATACATAAAAAGTGAATACCATAACAATAAATATTATAAACATTCTGTCAAATTTAAAGCGGATTAGTGATGATCCTCGGAGGTCGAAGTCGAACTTGACATTGTCTTGGACTAGTCCTTACCCAAGACAAAATGAAGACCAAATATTTTTACCCGTGGGCGCGGTTTGTGATACAGTTCTAAGAGCCCTTGAAAAATTTAAAGTGTTTTCGAGTTCCGAATAAACTTGATCTGGAACTCGACTGTAAACAATCAAAGTTTAAAAAAACTTAATTTGACTCGATCGAAACGAGAATTTCAATTTTTTAGCACACTATTAGGTATAATCGTTTAAGAACCATTTCTTTTAATCAAAATAATTACAAACAAAAAATTAAGTTGGTGCACAGGATATGCTTGAGTAAAGTATATGACAAGAAAATTTAGGCCAATCTGTATATCTTTTTTTTACATTTTCAAATATTATATTATTTTATTACGGAACGTTGCATGGGACATATATATTGCTCGTCTTATGCAGAATTGAAGGAATTTCCACATTTTTCGAAGTTGCTGTGATTGATATCAGAAGATCTTAACGCCAATTTATCTGGCTTTTTCGATTGGATAAAGTCAAAGTGTCCAATGATTTTAATAGTAACATCATCTTTTCCAAGTGCTGGCGCTGTCACAACCTGCAACAATAAGAAATGAAGAGAAAATTATTCAACAGGACTTTCATTCTAAACGAATTTAATATTATTTTTGAATGAAATTTATCTAAATGAAGTGTCTTGACATTAAAATACTTTTAAATTTTGTTTGTACAAAAATATGAAAATACATAATACGGAACATGCAAATATAGAATTTTATTCTCATTGTAAGAAAGAAATGAATTTATAGGTAGTTGATGTGTTCTTCCTGATATTGCTCACCTCTATATTTTGATAATGGTTTCGGCTATATTGTTAATTGCGAAAATGTTTCACTTGGATATGAACTAAAGACATTTCTTCTCAACAAAATTTATGAGAGGATTGTGTTGAATTTCCATAAACATGTTTATGAAAATTGTATGGGAAATTTCAAAACGGGCAACTCAGAATGGCTGATGGGTAAATGGAGGTTTTAATTTATTATCATTCTTCATCTTTCCTCCCGCAATTGTACGAAATTTTCTTTTAAAAAAATATTTATTGTTACAAGCAGTAACTTACTCCCTAATAAAAATATAAATAAAATTAAAAAGTGTATTCTCATATTTTCATCACTAGATTTCTTCGCTTGGAAAGTTGACGAACTAATAAAAACAACAGATAATAAAGAAGAAAAAAGTATTTCAATTGATCAGAACATAATCAACACTCCTAAAAATGTTTTGCCATCGGCTTTTTTGGCCCCTGGTGTCAATACAGCACTTTAACTTTTGTGAAAACAATTCATAAACAATTACGAGCAAAACTTGTAAATTTATTTGCAAAGTGTAATAATGAATTAATTCAGCTCAGACGACTGAAGTGCAATTTTTGGGGATGTCCCATTTTTTCAAAAACTTTATACGAAGAATAGCTTTTGATCTCAGATTCGTATATCCAGTGGACAAAAATCTATTTAAAAAAAAGCTTAACCACACTCAGAAAACATTTAAAAAATTAAAATATACAGACCTGCATATTTTATGAAGCAACTTGTGATCCTTTTTTATTCACGAATAAGATAGAAAAATCATTAATTTTGATTTAAGGGTGTTAATATTTGATTAAAGGAAGTAAAAAACACATTTTTCTTGCACAAATGGACAGGAAGGTTTTATAAAATAATCAACAAGCGTCAACAATAAGCATTCAGGCTTTATTGGAAGGGACACTGTCACCCCAAATTTCAGATAAAATAATAAAAATGTGGAAACTCTTCAATGAAAATATTTTTGAGTAAACTATGGTTTACTCAAAAATGTTTTCACTTATATGTATCTTGTACTTTTATTATTTTTTTATTATTATTTATGTACTTATTTTCAGTTCTAAAAAACAAATACACTATGTTTTACTTAACATTCATTTTGTCCCATATAATGGAATATATTTCATAAATTAGATATCGACTATACCATAGCTTAAGTTCTGATCTGAGTTGCTTCAGGTAAGCGGGCTTCATAAAATTCAAATAGGCAAATAAATCAAATAATCTGAATTTAAATTATATCGATGATTTACTTGTCTTATAACATTTATTGATGTATGAAAAAATGTGGGCTAAATGTGTTGAATCTTAGTATCTGTTATAATTTTAAACATTAATAGGCACATCAAATGTGGTCATCTATATGAAAATGGCCCTAATGGTCTGTTTACCAAAAACTGCTAAGTCTATTATAGGTTTGAATATTTTCAATCCAAGACAATTTTCCGTTACAAAATACCATTCCAATAATGAATTACAATGATTTTTGTACAACAAATTCTTCAATGCAACAAACTGATACACTGGAGTATTTTCTTAAAAAACCTGTTTATGAGAATCAAATAAAATTTTGGACTCAAAAGAAGGTGTTATTTCAAACTCTCATGTCCTACACATTATTTCCGAATTGGAAAAACGTTCTATCATAATTTGATACATTTAGGCAATATTTTTTATTAACATTTTTTTAAACAATATTTTTTGCAGAAAATCTTCTGCATCTAGAAGATTGAAGAAAAATGATATTGTCATCCTCCTTCATCAAGGGTTAAAACCCAAATTTTTTCAGATTTTTCCTACAACTGTAGGTATGAAAAAAATGGTTTATAACAATTTGATAATAAAGAGAGATTAAGTTGAATTCGTTTCAATTTTTAATTTCATAGAAATGTGTTTCAATGCTTTTAACTTTTTACTGTAATGAACCAACAAGAAAAATCAGATCGGAATATTTTTTATTACAATGAAAATTCGTTAAAACTCTGGCTTCTCCGAAAAGACGCTAACCTTAATTAACAAACTAATGCCTCGTAAGCTATTAGTTTCAAAGCATTCGAATAAGTTTTATAACAAAAAATGTATGCTCGTTTTCAATATTTATTTTTAACTTGTTCTATTTCTATGTCTTATCTTTATAATGTGAATTGCGATAATTATATGCACATTTTTCCTTCAAGTGCACAAGTGGTTTACTGAATCAAGGCCAACTTTTAGATATTATTTTTCTTACATTTTAAAACATTGTATTATTTGTTGTCCAATTACTTAAATAGTAACTTCAATCGCAACATCAGTCCTTCCTACTAACATGGTCAAAATCTATAACAATAAGTAATGAAAAGACAATTAGACGTGCATTCTAAGCGAACGTAACATTATTTTCAAATAACATTTATCTAATTAAGTGTTTTCACAATGAAATAATTTTAAAACTAATTGTAAAATGAGTGTATGTGTGTGTCACGTGCTAATACAAAATTTTATTCTTACAACAAAAAAATGAGTTTGTAGTCGAAGTGCTTTTCCTGACCTTCCTGACCTTCACGATTTTGACTACTGTCAACAGCAAGAATGTTTGTCTTGGATACGAATTAAATAAATTTATTGTCAACAACATTTTCTGAAATAGTTCCTTACATATGTTGAATTTTCATAAACATTTTTATCAAAATTGTAGTAAAAAATGGTTTTATACAGTGTATTTTAATAAGTCATTGAAAGTCATCAAATCTATAAGGGTTTCTGCCCGAGGCTACGAAACCCTCAAAAATATAAAATCATGATAAACAAATAAAAAAAATTAGTTTTCATCACAGCTACCTGTGTAGCAATGAATCTTGCCAACGTAAAATGACTAATACTGTGTTTTTAAATGATTTTAAGTTTTAACCTCATTATCATTCGATAAACAGTAAATAAGAACAGGAAAATGTGCAAATTTAAATGGGATTAAAAATGTTCTTTATTTCGGAGTTGATTTGTTGTATCCAAAATAATTAGGCATTTTCACTTCATTGCCAGCGAACTTTACTTCGTCGAGTGCTGAGAGGAAAACAATTGGCACCAAATGCATAGGACTAAACCAAATTTTTGTAATATCTTCATAATATAAATAATAATGATCATCATTTTATTATTTCATTAAATAGTTCTTAAATTTTTTAAACTAATTTTCAAATACACTTATATAGAAAAAATTAGTTTTTACGAAGATATTAACAAAATAGTGCCAAAATGGACCAAATCCCGTGCATTTGGTCCATTTTTCCCCTCAGCACTCAATGAAGTGAAGTTAGCTGGCGATTGAATAAAAATACCCTTTTGTCACGTCACCATTGAACAGGAAATTTTTTAATACTTTTCAATGCAAGCCTTCTTATCGGGCTAGAAGTTTGTCCTCTAGAACTTCTTGAATCAACAATTTTCATTTTTATTCATTGGGTATTTTTAGCGTACTTATGTTCAAATTATCGCATCCGTAACAGGAGATTCACACAGTGAAATTTTGAATACGATAAGGTAATCATCATATTTTTTAACAGGAAGTAGCCATTTATCAATATGAGCACTGATATCAAGCTTCATTTTGTATTTTAATTTGTTATTCTAAATATTACATACAAATATATTTTATAATAGATTTAATGCTTTCACGATGATTCATTATGATAAATTAACATTTTGAAATTTTAATTTATCATGAATATATTTTATTTTATTATTATAATAACGTCTTATATCATAGTATACAGAATAAGGATTTATAATACATATTATTTTTGGCAATGAGTTAAAATTTAAAATGTATATATAAATGTTCGTGTCCATTCATTTCTTAAGTACCTAAATATATATAATTAAAAAAAGAGTAAACAACCACCGCAGGGTCCCACTAAGAGCAACTGCCATCTAAAAAATGTCAATAGCCCCCAGTAGAACCACGGTAAATCACACCTATGGCCACGTCTCACAACCGTGAGATGGGTGGTCACAGGGCACGACGGAATCACAACGACAGGATATATATATTTGCATTTGAAATATGCAATTAGGGTTTTATATAAATTCTGCAACTTGGCATAGTATATCTTCCATCTAATGGGAATATTTAATTTGACGTCGAATATCCCATATTTGAGATAATAAAAAAAAGTAATTATTCAAAAATTGCAATATAATTTTACAAAAAAATAATACAGATGTCTGCGAAATTAGAACTTATAAAGTGTAAAGTAATATGCATGTATATGTATACCCATTTTCCAGGAATAGCCTGGTTTTGAATCAGAGTTGGGTAGTAACTTGTTACAAGTAACTAAGTTACTGAAAAGTTACATTATTTGTAACTTTTAGGATAACTTCGTTACTATTTAAAAAAGTAACTTGTAACGTGTTACAAGTTACTGTTTCTTTTGTATATTTCCTATTTTGAGACGTTTATTGGTCAGTTATGGGTAGAAATTAATCTCTTTTGGTTGACGACTTAGCTATTTTGTTGAAAATCCGTCTTTTTGGTTGAAATAATATCAACTATTATTTTTTTTGAGAATTCATATTTTTTTTTGTAAAATGCAAGTACTTGGTTGAAAATTCATGTGTTATTTTTGTAGAAAGTCCAACTATTTGTTAGGAACGCAACTTTTTTGTTGAAAGTTCATATTTTCGGTTTGAAAATGCATCTGTTTTTTGGAAAAATTCGTCCTTTTAGCTTGAAAATTCCACAAATTAGTGAACATTTTTTTCTTTCTCCGTTTAAAATTCGGCTCTTTCGTTTCAAAATTTATCTCTATTGGTGACAAAATGTCTTTTTTGTTGTTGTTAAAAATTTAACTTTTTTGGTAGAAAATTAATCTGGTTGGGTTGATGATTCATCTATTTTGTTGAAAATTCGTCTTTTTTGTTTGAATTCAACTGTGTTTGATTTCAAATTAAAATCTTTTTTTGGTTGAAGTATATCAACTATTATATTTTTTGTTGAGAATAAATAAAGTATAAAGTTCAACTATGTAGTTGGTTGAAAACTAACGAACATTTTTGTGGAAAATTCAACTATTTTGCTGAAAAGTGTTATTTTTGGTTTGAAAATTCATCTCGTTTGGTTAAAAAATGAGGCTACAGCTGTTCTGTTGAAAATTTTTCTTTTCTGGATGAAAATTTAACTACTTGGTTGAAACTTGAATTAATTTGTTAAAAATTCAGTTGCTTGGTTGAAGATTCTTAATTTTAGTATAGCTGAAAATTTAATTATTTTGTTTCAAATTCGCTTTTTTGGTAGAAAATTCAACTATTTGTTTAAAAATTAATTTTAGTTGGAAATTTATCTCTTCTGTTGAAAATTCTTCTTTTTGGATTGAAAATGATAGAAAAATCAAGCAGTTGATTGAAAATTAACTTTTTCGTAGAAAATTAATATTTTCGGTATGGAAACTTAACCATCTTGTTGGAAATTAATGCATTTTTTTTTTAAATTTACATATTTTGTAGAAAGTCCAACTATTATATTGAAAAGTAACTTTTTTTGTTTAAAATGCATCCATTTGGTTTTAAAATTTAACTCTTTTGTTCAATAGTGTTCTTTTCTATTTAAAAGTTCATTTCTAACGGTAACAATGCATATTTTTTTGTTAAAAATAGAACGGTTTTGTTGAAAAATGTGACTGAAAAATCTTTCTTGGTTGGAAATTCAACTCTTCTGTTGAATATTCATCTTTCTGGTTGAAAATTCAATTAATTTGTTAAAAAATCATCCATTTTTTTTTTGAAAATGCAATATTTTTTAATGAAATGTTAGGAATTTGACGCGTTTCAAATTCAATCATACAAAAGGTGTTTTGTCCGAATTATCATCTTAGTTATTTCGATTTTTATATTATAAAATTAAGGAAGTGAAAAAAGTAACTTTTCAGGTAATTCGAAGTTACTTTATCAAGTAACTGTAACTATTTACTCAACAAAAAGTAAACTAACCAACACTGTTTTGGATAATGAATTTTCAATCTAAAAAATGAAACAAATAAAAGTATTCGTTATCAAAACGTGCACTGAAATTTCTGTACTAGTAGCCTGATTTTTTCAGAACGAATAGCGGGACCTAGAAAAAGGGTTATTTGTAGGGAAATTTCGATACGAATAGCCAAATTTTTTATGTACCAATAGACACTGCCATATAATTTATTGTAGCGAAAGCTTATTTGTTTTATAAGAAACTATTTAAACAAAGTAATAATCAGATTCAGAAACCACATATTTGATAGCTTTTCGTCTCAATTATTTCAAAAATAATTTAAGAATGTGTGTTCTCGAATTAAATTTAATCATGCCACACTCCTTTATCACACATTTTGTACATCCGGCTGTACCTTCTATATAAGGACGATTTCCAAGTCTATTTCAATAGTCACAGAATCACTTCCAAAATGAAATTAGCTTTCGTTTTATTTTTCCTTGCCCTGAGCTGCTCTTCTTATGGAAGACATACAAGACAAGAATTCCGAAATAGTAAGTTAAAATATTGAATTGTATATGATTATTTTACTTTCATTTTTGTTTAAAAAGACCCGATATTGTATAATTGAAAAATGATCCTTTTTAGCTTTCAAGGATTTCGGGGAATCAATTTCTAAAAGGATTGTAGATGGATTCGAAGTTCCAATTGAAAAGGCACCTTTCATGGTGAGTATGACATTACGTATATTATGTGCAGCGCAGAAAAAACAAAAGGTAAAAAGCATTTTAGGTAAAAATGAGTGATTTTTTATTTTACCCTCGCCGATATTCAGTTCTTTGCATGCCGAAGTAACACTCACAATTTTTACTTTTCATTTTTTCTGTGTGGTTTTGCTAAAAATATTCATTCCTGGAGGTAACGTTTCTATAAAATATTTTTTTTTCCAATTTTGATTTTTGATGTTTTATTTAGAGAATTGTGGTTCTATTTAACAACCGAACTGTTTTGAAAATATTACAAACTTGTTTGAAAAATATATTTGGATCTTCGATTGATCCTTTAATGCGAAGCTTGCCTTACATTTAAGCGGACACGTATTATTTTTTGGAAATAACTTTTCTATTACATATATATACAAGCAACTTTTTAAAGTAATATTTGAAACGTCAGACCAAATAATTGTTTAAATTTTACTTTGGATTTTCATTATAAATTCAATTAATATCTGGTGACAAAATTATTTCCATTTCTTTGTGAGGAGAAATATATTTGAAACGTTATATTAATCATTATAATATTGTCAACCTTATCAGTGGAGGGGGGGGGGGGGTCCTTCACTCATGTACGTAATTTTTGCAAATTCACAAAAACTTTCTCCTGCAGATTATCTCTTTAGTCAGAAATTTTATTATTTGGTTGAAAATTTAAGCATTTTCTTAACCAGACATAATTTTTTTTGCAATTTGAACTGTTTTGTTAAAAATTATACTTTTTGGGTTAAAAATTCAACTTTTTTCGTATAATATTAACCTTTCGTTTAAAATTCATATTTTATTGCTGATAAGTCAAAACTGAAATCTGTGTTGGATAAAGAATATTTTTTTCTGAAAATTCATCTATTTCCCAGAAAATTTACTTTTTGTTTACAATTTTTCTTTTTTTGTAGAAAAGTCTATTCAAATCATTTTTGATGAAAATTCAACTCTTTTTTTGAAAATTTGCCTTTTTGTTTGAAAACTTCACCTGTAATAGTACCATTTTTATTTTTCTTCAACAAAAATGCGACTGTTTGGTTGAAAATTTAACAATCTTGTTAAAAAGTCATACCTTTTGGTTAAAAATTCAACTATTTAGCAGAAAATTAACTTATAGTTTACAATTCTTATTTTGATGTTGAAAAGATAACTGAAATCTTTTCTGGATGAAAATTAAACTATTTTTTTAAAGTTTTTTTTTGTTTAATTAAAAATTCATCTGTTTCAAGAGAAATCTCATCTTTCTTCGATAAAAATGCAACTGTTTGGTTGAAAATAAAACTATTTTGTTAAAAAATCATACTTTTGATTGAAAATTCTACTATTTTGTTGAAAATTTAACTATTTCGTAGAAAATGTACTTTTTGTTCAAAATTCATATTTTGGTGTTAAAAAATGAACTGAAAGCTTTTCTAGATGAAAGTTCAACTTAAAAAAAATTTACTTTTTTTATTAAAAATGCATCTGTTTTAGTACAAATTTCACCTTTCTTGGATAAAAATTCAACTATTTGGTAGAGAATTCTACTGTTTCATAAAAAATTCATCCCTTTTGGTTGAAAAAATTCATCTTTTCGGATAAAAAATTCAATTTTGTTCGTAGAAAATTTTTTATTATTTTTTGTTAAGAAATTCTTATTTTGATCTTGAAAAGTCAACTGGAATCTTTTCTGGATGAAAATTCAACTATTTTTTAAAAATTGGTTTTCTTCTCAAATAAAAATTCATCTGTTTTGAGAGGAATTTCATCTTTTTGGATAAAAATGCAACTATTGGGTAGAGAATTCAACAATTTTGTTAAATAGTAAACCTTTTTGGGTAAAAATTCGTCTTTTTGGATTGAAAATTCAATTTTTTTTCGTAGAAACTTATTTCTTGATTCAAAATTCATATTTGATCGTCAAAAGTCAACCAAAATGTTGTTAACAAAAAATTCAACTATTTTTTTACAATCAATCTTTTTGATTTATAAATTCATCCGCTTTGGTAGAAATTTCTTTTTTTTATGAAAATGCAACTTTTTGGTTGAAAATTATTTTTCTTTGCTTGAGTATTCAACTATTTTATTTGAAAGATTTGGTTGAATCACTTTGTTAAGAAATCATTTTTTTAAGAGTTTTATTTTTAGTCGAAAATTAATTGAAAATTTTTAGTTCAAAATTTAACTGTTTAGTGGAAAAGTCTTTTTTTTTGTTTGAAATTAATTTTTCAACTGAAAATGTAATTTTTCCATTTTTTTAAAGATTGATCTTTTTCAGTTGAAAATTCTTTTTTTTTTTGTAAAAAAAAATAATTTTTTGTTGAAGTCATATTTTTTGTTTGTAAATTCAATTTTTGTAGAGAAAATTCGTCCTTTGGCTTGAAAGTTCAGCAATTTAGGTAAATTCTTCTTCCTTTAGTGAAAAATCATTATTTGTTGAAAATTCGTCTTTTTGGTTTAAAAAAACTTTTTTTGGTATAAATTTCATGTTTTTTGAATTGAAATATTAACTATGACACTTTTTGTTGGGAATTTATATTTCTAGGTTGAAAATTGAACTTTTATGTTAAATATTTAATTATTTTGTTGAAAATTCAAGTGTTTGGTCAGAAAGTCATCTTTTATAGTAGAAAATACATTTTTTGGTTTAAATAAATTAATAAGTTTGAAATTTTTAAATTTGTATCTGAAATACTCTTTTATTCCGTTCATAAAAGATTCTGTGTTAAAAGTATTTCAAGATTAAAATGCTGGTATTTGAATATCAATGATCAAGGAAAATAAAAAATTAGACAAGGAAAAATAAGGGAATTTTGAAAATTAAGTTCTCGGTCACTCTGTTTAATTCTGCTAGCAATAACTAGTAAAACATTTTTGGAAACTAAAAATTCACAGAAAATTAAAATGAAAATTACCTAACTTAAATACCTATTAACTGTTTAATAATAATTATTAATTTCCATTTCTTTAGGCTTTAGTGTTTGCAGACGTATCCTATATAGCGACTTATCCCCATGCTTCGGCGGTTATAATTTCGGATCAGTACCTTCTTTCATCGGCGTCCTTTTTCCTTCAACAGTGAGTTCTATAAGCATACACATATCAAATTTTTAATATATGCGAAACAATGCAATGTTTTTCATTACTGAAACCAAAAGTTATAATTTTTTCAAAATTGATCGTAGTCGGAACAAATCCATGGTGGCCTACTTGGGAGAAAGTGATCTGACATCTTTCGAGGGTAAAAATAAATATCTCGTGAGCAACGTTACATTTCACGAGCAGTTCCATGAATCTCATATTAATAATTACAACATTGCTTTGATTAAGGTAAGTTAACAATTGGAATTAATGTTATAATTATTAAGTTTATCGTGCTATTTCAATATTTTTAATTTATATTTTTAAGTGATAGGTAAAAGTTTGATTATACCCTTTTTTGGCCATTCATATTATTTTATAACAATTATTTAGCAACTTATTGTATCTAATTTTCTCGATTCGAAGACATCCAACATTACCCACTTGAAAATTAACGGCAACGAAAACTGCAAGTCTATTTTTTCTGTGGATTTATTTTTAAAACCAAAATTTAAGAAGTTTAATTTGAAAAAAATCCGAGAATATTTACGAATAATTTATTAATGGAAACGCCCCTACGAACTTTTAATTTTTAGATGCCTTTCTAGATGAAAAAGTAACCAAATGTCTCGTCTCGAAATTCGGGATGAGTATCGTCAAATATGTGAAAAATGTTAAGAGATGACAGTTTTGTAAAATTCACTTTTTTAATTTTTTCGGCCTGAAATTTTTGAATTATTTTCTGTTTAAGCAACTTTAATCCAATTCATCCCAGCATTTCTGAAATAAAATTCAATGACTGATTTTTAAAAAAGAAATATCTCGAATTAATCTTTTTTGGTAGAAAATTAAATTATTTTCGTGAAGGTTGAACTAATTTTTAGATAAAAACTTTGTCACTGTTGAAAATTCATCATTTTAGTTATAAATTCATCTTTTTGGTTGAAATTTCATTTTTTTTTGTTTGAAAATTAATTTCTTTTAAATTAAAATTCAACTAGGCCAGTTCAAGATTAATTATTTTTGTTGAACATTTATTTCGTTGGTGGGAAGTTTATCTACTTTGTTGAAATCTCCTTTTTTTGTGAAAAAATCAATTTTTTAGCTTATAATGTAACTATTCCATTTTGGCTGAAGATTTATTTTTTTGTTCGAAGATTCATCTCTTGGGTTGGAAATTGAATTATTTTATTGAAAATTCGTTTTTTGTTGTTTTCGAAAACTGATTTTCTTTTCAAATTGATTTTTTAACTGAAAATGTAACTATTCCATTTTTTGCTGAAAATGGATTTTTTTTTAAATTGAAAATTCAACTGTACTAGTATAAAAGTTGAACCACTTCATTAAAAATTAATTTGCTTGTTTGGAGATTTATCTCTCAGGTTAAAAATTGAACTATTTTATTCAAAATTTGTTCTTTTCCATTTAGAATTATTGTTTTCCCTGAAAATTTAACTTTTCCATTTTTTTGATGAAAATTCATCTATTTAGTTGAAAATTCGTTGTTTTTTTTTTTTGCTAAAGTTCATATTTTCATTTTGAAAATGCAACCGTTTTACAAAAAACTCGTCTTTGACTTGAAAATTTAACAATATGCATGAAATCTTTTCTTCTTGAAAATTCATCTTTTTGATTAGAAAATTTGAATTCTGGGTTGAAAATTGACCTATATTGTTAGAAGCTTTTTTTTAAGTTTCCTCATTTTAATTGAAAAATCATTTCGCTAATTGAAAATTGGTAACCATTTTGTTGAAAATTCTCGTGTATTGTTGTTGAAATACCAACTATTTAATTTTTTGTTGAGAATTCATCTTTTTGTTGAAAATTCAACTTTTCGTGTTAACAATTCAACTGTTTTTTTAATTTTAATATTTTTTGTTGGAAAATTCGACTATTTGGTTGAAAATTAATTTTTATAGGTAGAAAGTTCCAGTATTGGTTAAAAATTCAACTCTTTTGTTAAAAACTCATCCTTTTTGGTTGAAAATTCAACTGTTTTTTTTAACATTCGTCTACTTGGACGAAAAATTCGTTTCTTTGGATTTAAAATTCACCTTTCTTGTTCAGAATTGAACTGTCTTCTAAAAAATTTAATTATTTTGATGAGAATGCAACTGTTTTTGGTACAAGTTCAATCTTTTAGGCTTAAAATTTGATCATTAGGTTGAAAATTCATCTTTGTAGGTTTGGTATATACTGTGAGTATATCAACAGCTGAAAAGATTGAATTTCAAAAAATGTCATAAAACTGTTGTTAGAGATGAAAAAAATGAGAATGTTCGAAATATTTTCGATTGTAGCGTCGTGATTTTCCACCGCGTTAAAAAAGCTATCCCCAAAAAACGTGTTTTTGACCATAAAATCAAATTTTGGAAGAGCATGGTTCAACGTAATAATATGTCACATAAATCATGCAATAATATGTATGCATGTGTATATACATGAATAAGCTTGCGAGAATTTTATACGCTTGGAGAAAATGAATTTAAATTTTCATTACGAATATTAATCATATTAATTTTTAGATTAGTATCTCGTTATTTTCTGATTTTATTGATATTTCAATCCCGTAAGATGTAGATTTGTATCAATTAGGACCTTAATTTTGTCATAAAAACCTACCTGATTTTTCTATGAAGAAAATTATAAGTATGTCTTCTGACGATTATAAAAATGTTTATAAACTTAGGGAAACAGAGCCATTATAATATTCTAAAGAGGTTTTTGAGAATGAAAATTCAGATGTACAATTACTAAAAGATATTTGTTAATGATCTTAACTTTTCAGGTCAAAGGACAAATACAATTTAACAAATATCAAAAACCCATTGCTTTACTATCGCCCAATGATGTGATCGATTACGGATATAGATTCGACGAGGTATGGTTTTATAATAAATTTTTTTGAGTTAATATTTTCTAAACTACGATCTATGATATAAAGTTATTATTTTTTTATATAAATTCTTAAGTCGGCAAATGTTTTATGGTGAGAAAGATTTATATAAGTTTTTCAAACATTAAACAAAATTTTCAAACATTGCTTTTATATTGTAAGATTTCTATATTGAGGATTATTAGTTTGAAAAAATCGAGTAATGATAGTCTAAAATTACATGACTTTAAATAAAAAATAAAAATGAAAAGTAAGCTTTTTCAAACCGTGTTTGTCTCTATTCGTTCATGAAATATATTAAACATTTCTTTTAGTTTAATGAACATATGCAGATCATCTTTATCACTATAGAAATTAAACTTTCTCTTCAGGCTTCATAATGAAATTGCCTAATATATATATATATATAT
>CAKNXH010054673.1:936-12592 GCA_932178445.1 Andricus quercusramuli
ACACGAATAAGTGAATATTCGCAAAATCAACAAATTCAGTATATTTTTCTAAAATGCACAACTAAATAATTTGTTATATTTAGCCAAAAAAAATTTTCTGGTTCTTAAAAATTGAATTATTAAAATTAAGAATTGTTTAATTCCTGATTTATGATACAACAAAAATATTAAGATACTATTACATTTGCTAATTTCATTATTCAAGTTTCTATAATATTTTTGTATTATAATTTTTTCTTGTTACGCTTTTTATTATTATATTTCGTTTTCTCTTAGGATTTTCATTTTGTCAATAGGGTTCTGAC
Source organism: Andricus quercusramuli (assembly GCA_932178445.1). Taxonomy (NCBI): domain Eukaryota; kingdom Metazoa; phylum Arthropoda; class Insecta; order Hymenoptera; family Cynipidae; genus Andricus; species Andricus quercusramuli. The sequence goes on from CAKNXH010054673.1 coordinate 1,242, forward strand.
TTCCAATTTATTATAAAATTAATTCATATTTGTTATTAATAAATGTTATTCTTAATATATAGTACCTATTAAACATTTCATCAAAAAACACATACTTACTTCCACATGTTAAATACCTATTGTTATTATCAAACATATGTAAAGTTATAATTTGGATAATTTTATATTAAAGTGCCATTAGAATAAGTCAAAATATTATGAATATAAATTGTTTAACGTTTTTAAATGTTGCTTGCATTATATGAAATTTTGAAAATACTGCGAAATATAGCACTTTTAAAACAATGTTTTTTCAATAATCCTTTTAGATTTAAATGACTTTTATATTTTTTAAATATCAATTACCCATCAAAGAGTTGTTGGTCTTAAGTTTGCAAACTGAAATGATCGGGAATGTTTTTATTTAATATTAATTATTGACTTTTCCATAAGACCAATGCTTTTCTGGAACAGGACGAATGAGGCGCTATCTGGTGGCTAGCGGATGAGTTCACCCGTCATGTGGAACCTGTAAGCGACAACGGCTGCTGTACAAAAAGTCAGGGAGTCGGATAGGGCTGCTTTTAGGAATGCCGATACCAGAAATTCAAAAAAGTGAGGTTATGCACAGTTATACGGGTCCGCCATCTTGGCACGTAATTTACTAGGTATTTTTCCTGTTTTCTGCGTAAAATACTTAACTTAGGTTTTACTTCAAAATCCTCCAGTTACGCGTAACTGCACATCCCTGCTGTGAGTACTGGAAGTACTGGCGTGATGTCATGAAACTTATTACTGCTGTGAGAGTGGCGAGGGCTATGAGCACTGTTGCAGTGATGCCAACGTTGACAAAATTATTGTTTGGAGCGTTGTGATTGGCTGTCGGTCGAAAAACGTCATCAATCACGGCCATTCCGTGTAATTTTGCGTTACGTAATTTTTACTGGAATTACTGGATTTAAAAGCATGTGTAATATCACTGGGAGCAAGATGGTGGCAATAAGCTTGGTTTCATTTCAGATAATAGTTATAATTAATAAATTATTATATTAATTAATTACTTAATTCATAAAGGGCGTCTACACGAATAAAAAAAAAAAGTAATAAGTAAACCAAAAGTTTCTAAATTGATTGTTAAAAAAAAATTAATAATAATTGCAATAAGGTGCGAAGTTTTTTATTTTTTAAGAAAATCTTAATTTAAGTATCAAATAAATACCTAACTTTTTTAAATAATGCAATATGACAAGTGCATACTTTATAATTTGAAACAGACCCGCACTTTTCAGTACACTTCACGGACTTCAGGGCCAGCAAATTTAGGTTTGTATCTTTGGGCGAAGAAATCCGTTCTATATTTTGACAAATATTCTTTATACAGGGTGTCCCAGACTCAAGTGTCCCGACTTATATAGCCGTATAAAAATGAAAATAATAAATAGAAAATTCCTTTTCCAAAAATCAGTTGAAGTTTTTTAGTTATGAAACATTTAAGCTGGACCAATCAGGAGCGCCGTATAAGCAGCCATGTGTACGTGAACGAGATTTCAACGCAGTGTAATCGAAGTGAGCGCAAAGGTGGGGTTAGCGACGGGAGAACACTACGTTGGAATCCCGTTCACGCACACACGGCTGTTTATACAGCGCGCCTGATTGGTCCAGCTTAAATGTTTTATAACTAAAAAAGTAAAACTTCAACTGATTTTTGGAAAAGGAATTTTCTATTTATTTTTTTAATTTTTATATGGCTATATAAGTCCGGACACTTGAGTCTGGGACACCCTGTATATCAATATTTTTTACAGAAAAATACCTTGAGTGACCTTTAGTTATTATTTTATAAACGTGAAACGAAGAACAGATTTCAATGTTTTTTATGAAAAACACAATCCATGAGTGGCAGAACGAAATCAGAAACAATAATAGAGTCAATACATTCAGAAACAAGCTCTTCGAAAACAATGACCTTGAGCGAACATTAAATATATATTTTTTTTAATTTTTACAAAAATCAGGTGTTATTTTCAATATGGCAGCGTAGCTGGTAGCCTTGCTAATTGGCTGCAATTTTTTTTACTTGCGCATGGCTAGACCATGAGTGGGTTGGATCATGGTTCTAAGCGTTGCAAGCAGGGTTGCGTACGTAATATACCTTAGGTAATTTACGTGGTTTTTTACATGTAAATTACGTACGTGATTGACGTCCCTAGTTTTTTACATACAATTTACGTTTCAAAGATGGCGACTGCGCTTATATGGAAAATAAACATAACCTACTTCTTTAATACACCGAAGAGACTGACTGACTAGCTTAAAAGCTTCTTAATTTATTAAAAAATGATTAGAGGTGGCAGAACCAGAAATTCCTTTTGGAAGGAGTTAAATTTTATTTTAAAGAGGGAAAATCGCAAAAATTTTGCTTTTTGCCCCGGGTGCAATCGAGTGTTGTCAAATACGATTGAAATTAACTTACTTCACGTATTTTCAAACTTCAGTTCTTCCCAAGGGATTTTTTGTCCTTTTTCCTTTCTAACTTTTGATTCAATCATTTTTAAAATTTTATAAAAAATGATTCAATTAATCTCGTACTTAATGCATTCCAGAATGCGTGAGGTTATATTCGGCTCTTTTCGCTCTCCCACCTTTCAAGTCCACCATTTTTTACATTTCTTACATTTTTTACGTATAATACGTAATATACGTATTATACGTATAAAAGTTCGTGTTACGCGTAACAGTGCAACCCTGGTTGCAAGTGATGGTGCTTTCACACCTCTGCCTGACTGCCTGGGCACTGGGCAGGCAGAAAAGTTGTAAGAGTAAAAGAGATAGAGAGCGCAAAATTGGACAAAAAATACTCTCTATCTCTTTTACTCTTACAACTTTTCTGCCTGCCCCAGGCAGGCAGGCAGAGGTGTGACAGCACCATAACACATCAGTCTAGTGGCGACCGAACTGTGAGTTGCACGTGCACAAAGTTGAAAAATCTCTTGAGAACCATCCCTGCATTTGGTGTAACAATTTTGCGCCATTGTGTATACATATGATTTTAATTCTTTACAATGTACACTGACCCTTCACAAATTTTCAGCTCGCAAATTGTCGCAGAAATGCTTCTGCCCCCTGCAACTGCGACCCCTCTCGTCCATGCTCAATAGCAACGGCTCGGAATGATCTCAAACGGTCATTATTAATATGATTAAAACATAATATTATATGATATTTCTCTTTTATTTATTTACATGTACACCTAAAAAAATAAACCGGAATACATATTACCTTTTTTATTAATAAAGTACTGATATAATTCAAATGTAATGAGCGGGTCTATATGACCCACCCCTACGTCCGTGTAACATTTTTCCACCCCCATGACGCCGGATTAGATCACCCGGATTGAATTTGGGCACGGAGGGTTTCATTTTGGCGTATCAGGACGGTGTCATTTCCACTCTAGCATACCGTCGCCACATTTTGAGCCAAGACATTCCCGATGATAGCTGCAGAGCGTGTCATGCCACCTCGAGCATCTAGGACACATACCGCAGGCTCGGTCAACTCTCATGATCTGAAAATGAGAGAAAATGAGGAAATGGCGAATTTTCATACTCGGAATTGGTTACATTTTTCTAATTTAACTCACTTTCTTCCAATTCATCAAATCAATATCTCGGGAGTAAGTTTTTCTTTTTTGTTTAAACACAAAATTGCACTTTTTATTGTTATTTGTAACTGAGCCTGTTCCAATTTCAGGTTCCTGTCACTTTGAAATTGTAAACTGCGACATTCTATTTCTCGGATAATTTCTAGATAATTTTTTTTTTGTACTTTTTTGGTCTCAATTTAGAAACATTTCAGCTCGGGAGTGAACTTTTGTTTCATCTCTAAATGGTGCTTTCGATTTTACAGAATATTTAGGGTGACCATAATTGATTTTCGAAAAGTAGGACAAAAAGCTTTGAAAAATGAGAACAAAGTAGGACAAAACTTTATTTAAAAAAGAGGACAAAGTAGGACAGAAAATTTTGAAAAAGAGGACAAGGTAGGACAGAAAAGTTTGAAATAGTAAATAACAATGAATAATAAATAACAAATAATAATAAATACAGGTATAAAATTCATATTGCCAAAGATTTCACGAAGATTTCAATGATTTCCCAAAGATTTCACAAATTTCACAAATATTAGCAAATATTTAAAAAATATATGTGACGTGCGCCGAAGAAAGGGGTCTTACTCTAAAAAAATCGAAATCGAGGTTTCTAAACCTTTCGATAGTTTTTGAGTTTCTCTTTTTAATGAAACCATCGAAAAAAATTTCCGTGCGTTATTATGGCTAATAATTGAGTTGATAGGTACCCGAGAAATCGTGCTTTCGCTCGAGAGCTCGAGATCCCGTGAAACACCTCCCACCACTCACCACTACATCTCCGCGTCTCATCTATACCCCATCCGTGAGCAGCGCCGCTATATGAGTGAGAATGTGGTGGCAAGTGGAGAGGGAAGATTTCCTTAGTCTTCCCTCTCTCCTAAAAGTCGCGTCTGTCGGGTCGACTTCGACCGCTCGTCCTGAAAAATCTCGCTTTCCACAGTAAGCCTCCGTTCTTCGGCGCACGTCACATATTTCCAATATTTCGCAAAGATTTCCAAAATTTCGTAAAAATTTCAAAGATTCCACAAAGATTTTAATAATTTCCAAAAGATTTCGCAAAAATGTTGAAGGTTTCGCAAAGATTTCCGATGGATTTAAAAGATTTCAATAATTTCCCAAAGATTTCACAAGGACTTCAAATATTTAGCACAGATTTCGGATAGACTTATAAGATTTCACAATGACTTCAATGATTTTTCAAAGATTGCACAAAGTTCTCAAATATTACTAAATATTTCAAAAGTATTAAAAATATTTCTCAGAAATTTTCCATAGATTTCACAAAGATTTGAATGATTTCCCAGAGATTTCGAAAATTTCACAAATATTTCGGAAAGATTTCGGATAGATTTAAAAGATTTTACAAATACTTCAATGATTTCCCAAAGATTTGATTTCAGTAATTTCACAAATATTATCAAATATTTTGAAAATATTAAACATATTTCGCAAAGATTTCTGATAGATTTCCAAGAGTGCACGAAGATTTTAATGATTTTCCATAGATTTGGAAAATCTCACAAATATTTCGCAAATATTTTGGACATATTTAAAAGATTTCAAATATTTCATAGAAATTTCAAATAGATTTCAAAGAGGACATAAGGATTTCACTGATTTCCCAGAGAGTTCACAAAGATTTCAATAATTTCACAAATATTATCAGATATTTCAAAAATATTTTTAATATTTTGCAAAGATTTCCAAAGATTTCAGGAACATTTTACAAAGATTTTAATGATTTCCCGAAGATTTCAATTATTTCACAAAGATTTCAAATGGATATCAAAGATTGCACAAAGACTTCGATGATTTACCAAAGATTTCATACAGATTTTAAAGATTTTGGATAAATTTAAAAGATTCCACACAGACTTCAATGATTTCAATAATTTCACAAATATTGCCAAACATTTTGAAAAGTTTTCCAAAGATATCAGAAAGATTTCAAATCAATTGCACAAAGATTTCAATAATTTCACAAATATCATGAAATATTTCAAAAATATATCAAATATTCCGCAAAGATTTCCAAAGATTCTACAAATATTTCAATGATTTTCCAAAGATTTCATTAAGATTTCAAAGTTTTTGCAAAGATTTTAGATAGATTCCAAAGATTGCACAAAGATTTGAATGATTTCCCAAAGGTTTCGAAAATTTCACAAATATTACCAAATATTTCAAAAATATTTCAAATATTTCCAAATATTTTAGCAAGACTACAATGATTTCCCAAAGATCTCAAAGATTTTAAATATTTCGCAAAGATTTCGGATTGATTAGAAAGATTTCACAACTTCTTCAATTATTCAACTAGGATTTCAGGTAGATTAAAAAAAATTCAAACCATCCGATAAATTTAGGGCGCTTTCACACGATCGCAGATCAGCAGATTGCATGGTAGGTATTCACTTGTCCGAAATTTCGTTTTCCCTAAAACTCATTTTGCCGAAAAAGTCACTAGATTACTAGCCGCCTTCGAAACAAACGATAGATGGGCTTCTGCTTGGCCAATTAAAATTGGCCATTGGATTATTTTTTAACGCTGAGAATGCAACTTGTTGCAATTACCGCATGACCATTTAACGTAAATTTTAACGTTTTATTATAATTGCAACAGTATAAATATAAATTTTGTTTCTTTTATTAATTATAATGCCATATTACTTTACCATTACTTTACTATTACTTTACCATTACGCTGTAGCGTAATGTTTGCGTTCGGCCGGTCCACCAGGGCATGCTTAATAAAATTTATTATTAATATTAGAAGGCCAATTGTATGCAGGTAGAGAATTTTTAAGTTCCCTTTTAATCAACACCAACCAACGTTCACCTTAATTTTCCTTTATTTAAATTTTTCCATAAAAGTATTTTATTATTTTTGAATTCATTAAATAAAAATAATATTGATATCAATCATAATGACAATAAAAGAAATCAGCATATCTGCAAAGAAATATATAGAAAATTAGTTCAACACACGTAATATTTGATTGAAAATCTTATTTAAAATGAATACATATAAAAAGAGTAAATTCTGCAAGGGTTATTTTCCTTATTTCGCCCTTTCCTAAGAAAAATAAGGCAAATGTTTACTGTCATATTTTAATCAAGTATATACCGTAAGGACAAGATTATAGTAGTCATAGGGTTGTTGCGTGTATAAGAAATACCCCCAAATGCAACCCGTAATGCACCCGAGTTTGGAAAAAGATATTTGCGCAAGAGCCATTTTTGAATTCTCGCATTTCATTGGTCGGCCGCCATGATGAATTGACATAGGTGCAGTGATACGGTGGACCAAGTTGTAAACGAAATTTGAATTCCCGTATTTGATGTTGTTTATTGTTAAACAAATTTAAAAAACCATTAAGAGGATAGTTAAATTTGTTAAATGCTGCGGAGGTATGAAATAGGAATTTAATTAACTCATGTAGAGCCGAATTCGTACATTTTCGCAATGAAAAGTATCTTGTTTTGTTTGCGAGGTTATGGTCGATGACAGTTTCCTATATAAAATATTGCAATAGCTGCATGCTTTGCGCCATGTTGGATTATTAAGGCCGGTTCTAATTTGTGGTGTGTTCTCAAACCGGTTTCACTGTTCACGACACTGAGTTTTTTGGCCTCGAGGGTAAGGGGTTATAATTTTTAGGCATTCACATCTACTATGTTTCTTATGGTTCCTACTTCTAAACCCAGAGCGGACGAATGGTACAAGCTACTTCTTGCTTATCTGTTGATGGTTTTTCCAGCAGTCGATAACAGTAGAAGTATGCAGATCAACGAATAAATGAATCAACTATAAAGTTAATTGATTTGAGAGACAATTCAGAAGTTCTTAGAATTCCTGGGTGATTGCTTCATAAATATAGACCTATTTCATCATACCTTTTGAGTGTACAATTGTAGGGTCTAAAAGATCCGTTTAGCGGCTCTCAAGTCTACAGACGTAAGTGTCCAGAGTTTGAATCGTAAAATTTAAACTTGCATTTGCTATAAATTTAATAGGTAGACTTAAGTGAATACTAAGACTTAACTAAATACAAAATAAAACATATCATAACGTAAATATTTCATTTGCCATAAGTCCTGCAGTACATTTTAAGTAAATGCAATTCAAAATTTAACAATTTATAAACTCTGAGACTGCTGCGTCAGAGCCACCCAACGGATCTTTCCGGCACAATACTGACTTGACCATGACAATGATCTTTAAAAAATCAATTAGAACATTGTGTTACTGCTTCAACATTGAATGATTCGTGCTGTTCAGTATTGTTACAAAAACAATTAGAACATTGTGTTCCTGCTTCAACATTGATTATCGAGGAATTTAATCTATGAGTCAACTATGGATGTTGAGGATGTTTCATGAAGTAAGTATAATTTGGTATAATTCTCATTTATTAATTTACATTTTTTAAGCACACGCAACAAATTTCAGCATCCAATTAATTATCTTTTGAGGGCTATACAAATAACATCATAATGCACAGAGCATGGGACATGACTTTAAATTTGAAATATCTCTATACAAAAATAAGTATTATCTAATGAATAAATAAAATAGATGATATAAAAATAAGTACCAGAAACAAGAAAATTAATTTTCATTAAGGTTTATCAAAATGTTTATAAATTTTATAAAAACAGTGTCGTTACAAATTATGGTAAAATTTATATATTATTTTCAAATAAATACATTGAAATTGTGTCCATAAAATTCATATACTGAAACTTTATTTTATTTATAAAATAAGAAAAGATTTTGTATCCTGTTGTGCATAATATATTTGTAAATTGAATGAAAAATTATTTTATAAATAAACTTCAAAATTAAACTCTATTACACAACATTTTTTAAAATGAAAATGTAAAATGAATTCATAGATATTATAATATTGGAAATTATGAAAATTAATTTTAATTCAGGTTTATCAGAACTTTAACAAATTTTGTAAATAAACTTTTTTTACAAATTGTGATAAAATTTATATTCCAATCCTAATGAAATAAAATAGATACAAAAATAGGTATCAATTTTATTATTTCATTACGTTGTTTTCTCAAAATCTTTATAAATTTTATAAAAACAATTTTGGTACAAATCATGATAAAATTGATATATTTTTTTCAAATACATACATTAAAATCATATCCATTGAATTCATATAGTGAAGCTTTATTCTATTTCTAAAATGAGAAAAGATTTGTTATTCTGTTGTGCATAATACATATGTAAATCGTATAAAACATTGTTTTATCTAAAAATCCCTAATTGTATTCTATTACGCAGCCTTTTTTTAATGAAAATATAAAATTCCTCAAATGCTATTATATTTGAAATTATGAAAATTATTTTAATTCAGTTTTTTATCAAAAAAATTATAAATTTTGTAAAAACAAATTTTTTACAAATTGTGATAAAATCTGTATTCTAATTCTAATGAATAAATAAAATAGATATAAAAATAGGTATCAATTTTATTATTTCAATATATTGTGTTTTCAAAATAAAAACTATTATGCTGCATATTATTAAAACATTTATTTTCATTCAGGTTTATAAAAATCTTTATAAATTTTATAAAAACAATTTTGTAACAATTTATGATAAAATTTATATTCTAATTTACAAATAAATACATCAGAATTGTGCCCATACAATTTATAAATTTTGTTGCAAATTGTGATAAAATTTATATTCTAATTCGAATGAATAAATAAAATGGATATAAAAATAGGTATAAATTTAATTATTTCATTAGATTGTGTTCTCAAAATAAAAAGTAATATGTTGCATATTATTAAAACACTTATTTTCATTCAGGTTCATCAAAATCTTTATAAATTTTATAAAAACAATTTTGTTACTATTTATGATAAAATTTATATTCTAATTTTCAAATAAATACATTAATGTTGTGTCCATAAAATTCATATATGAAATCTTTATTTTATTTATAAAATAAGAAAACATTTTTTATCATGTTGTGCATAATATATTAGTAAATTGTATAAAACACTATTTTCTAAAGTAAAATTCAAAATTTTACTTTATTACACAGCTTTTCTTTAATCAAAATATAAAATGCCTTATATGCTATTATAATATTGGAAATTATGAAAATTCATTTTAATTCAGGTTTATAAAAATATTTATAAATTTTGTGAAATTTTTTTTTTTTTATTTATGATAAAATTTATATTCTAATTCTAATGAATAAATAAAATAGACATAAAAATAGGTATCAATTTTATTATTTCATTACATCACGGAGAGAAAAATGTAGGCATTAGCGCGTGAACATTTGTCACGCATTAATTCTAAAAGTGCGAGCAAAATTTCCAAGAGCCTCCACGGACTTTCTCGGTGAGTCTCCTTGCGAACATTTAGTGGTGCGAACGTGTCAACAGGCAGAAGGCGTGGTCAAAAAGCAAATCGCAAGGACTCACCGAGAAAGTCCGTGGAAGCTCTTCGAAATAAAACAGGAGACGCCTGCGACATGCGCCTGTTGAATAGTCCATGCGTTAGCGCCTTGAACTCTCTTGCGCTAAACCCCGGATTTTTTTCTCCGTGATTGTATTCTCAAATTAAAAACTGATATGTTGCATCTTATTGAAAAATTTATTTTCATTTACGTTTATGAAAATCTTTATAAATTTTATAAAAACAATTTCATTTAAAATTCTGATAAAATTTATATTCTAATTTTCAAATAAATACTTCAAAATTCTGTCCATAAAATTTATATCTTGAAGCATTATTTTATTTATAAAATAAGAAAAGATTTTTTATTCTGTTGTGCATAACATATTTGTAAATTGTATGAAACATTACTTTATAAATAGAATCCAAAATTTTACAAGATTACAAAGCCTTTTTTAATGAAAATATAAAATGCCTTAAATGCTCATATAATATTAGAAATTCTTAAAATTAATTTTAATTTAGGTTTATCGAAATGACAATAAATTTTGTGAACGCAATTTTTTGTACACATTGCTATAAAATGTATATTCAAATTATTCTAACCACGTAGACCTTACAACTGATAAGTCATATTAATTTGATTTCAGATATTAACAACGGTATTATTACATGGTCCTGCGAATTGGTTACTGAAGTTATTGCCACAGCTGTATTAGAATTTTAAAAATATATGCGTATTAATATATATTATGAATGTGCGATGAAGTATAATTTTAAAATACAATTAAACATTATGCATTTAGACATTGTATTGTGTTTTTTCACAGAGTTTGTGTTATCATTTCTTAGTAGAAATTCATAATATTTATAACAAGACAATTAATTTTAATCCCAATTTTAATAATATTTATAAAAGTTGTTCTAAATATTGTACTCTATTGTGCTAAATAAGTAACTGAGAGTATAAGAAAGAATTATTCTCATGTATTCAGTAATTTCAATGTGTTGTCATGTACCACCATTGTAATTTATTTATATGGGAACATTAATGCAAATTATCGTATTTTTATCAATGTCTCTATAAGATTTATATCACACAAATATTTTTTCCCCGATTGTATTCAATATAATTATAAAGTTTCAAAGATAAATTTGTTTTTCTTTAAATATAATGCAGAATTTTAATATTATACATATAAATGTTCCTCAAAATAGGAAAAGAAAATATATCGATTACGAATACAAATAATAATTGGAAATATTATGAAAAAGTCGCAA